>CAJNOL010002744.1:0-26984 GCA_905250125.1 Rotaria sordida | reverse complement strand
GGTCTGTGATGGGTGTTAGGGTTTCTCTGTCACGGTCTGTGATGGGTTCAGAGGTTCTCTGTCACGGTCTGTGATGGGTACTGGGGTTTCTCTGTCACGGTCTGTGATGGACCCAGATGTTCTCTGTAGGGATGAGAAAGTTATTGTTATTTTTTTTGTTATTATAACAATAACATTCACTTTTTGATTCAAAAACATTAATGAAACAAGTGTAAGCATAGTTTGCGCGTACGTCAAAAAATTACTTTATTCATACAGTATCTTTATTACCATTTGATATAAGAACCAGTCGTAAATATTTTGAGAAATCCTAAAATAATTTTTTTTTGTTATTGTTATTGTTATTGTTATTGTTATTATTATTGTTATTATTGTATAACAATAACAAAAAAAGTTATTTTAGGATTTCTCAAAGTATTTACGACTGGTTCTTATATCAAATGGTAATAAAGATACTATATGAATAAAGTGATTTTTTGACGTACGCACAAACTATGCTTACACTTGTTTCATTAATGTTTTTGAATCAAAAAGTGAATGTTATTGTTATAATAACAAAAAAAAATAACAATAACTTTCTCACCCCTAGTTCTCTGTCACGGTCTGTGATGGGCCCAGAGGTTCTCTGTCACGGTCTGTGGGGGGGGGGGGGGTGCAAATTTCTGCCCCTAAACACTTCAACACTCCTTTCAGATCGTGTTTCACAAAAAAATTTAAATATATTGAATGAGCCTGGACAGAGAAATTTGGGATGCACGATTGAAAAAGCATAAACTCACAAAAAACGAAAAAGATTTTCCTTTTTTTTTTCAAAACAAGCATATTTTTCAAGAAGAAGTCGACAAAAATCATCGAAAATGTTGCCCAAAAACGAGGTGCCGAAGAAAAACCGATGTCGTTTCTGAAAGGTCTGAAGACGGGCTATCTTTCCATGCATTTATCTCCATTTCGAAAATTTTGTCGAAAATTGACATTTTTTGAGGGGGAAGTGACTTTAAATGAACGCAATTTGAAATCCAGTTGTTGGAAAAGGAATGAATAAGATGTCAAGGGGAGTGTCGGTTAACGCTGTTGTGACGATCACAAATGTTGTTCGGGATGGTCTCCACACTTTGCACTGCGCTTTCTTCTCTAATGGATTTGTTCAGGGCTCCGAGTTGCATTTCACAGAGAAAAAGTACGGCTGAGGAGTAGTCCATGCTCTCACTATGTGGTTCTGAAAGATTCAAGCTTTTACCTTCTACTGCAAATGGTCGTTAAGGGACAAAGCACACCCATGAATAGCGTGCTTCGGTGGAGAACCGCATCGAATAAGATATCTTGAATACACATGGCTACAACGAATATTAGGATATGTTCCTGTATGATTGCCGATATAGTATGGCTTGTGGAGCGAAGGGTTCTGCTTTACAGGCACCCCATTGCGAACGAAGGGTACTCATTCGGTACGAGACGATGGCCCACGGTGACACGCAAGGAGTAGGTCTAGAAAACTAAAGAGATTCTCTCTAGAGTGACTGCTTACGACCTGACGGTAGCGCTCAATGCGAGAACATAAGTGCCTCAGCGTACTCCCAATATTAGGAATCGTTGACGAAAGCGTACCTCAAAACGGTAGCCTTACAGGACCTAAGGATACATTTTGGGCTACCCATAATAGTGCAAATGGAGCACCCAGTAGTATGTCTCCCTTCAAGAAATTCAGGACCCAACGGTACATCCTAATAGTAGTAATTCTGGAACCCACAGTATCCTTGATTAGTCGAACTTTCGGATCTAAGGATACCCTACGATTTACACGTGACGGACAGAGGGTCCCTCCTATAACCGAGCCCGAGAAGCCGCCGAACACCTATAATATAGTGTGGGGGTTCTACATTGCGCCCGTAGGATAATCATTCAGGAATTAGCAACACTCGTATAGCATAGTCCACGAGGGCCTATGTGTATCCCTATATAGAAACCCTTCAGGACCCATGCGTACCTCTATCTGATAGCCCTTCAGGAACTATGGGTACTTTATAAGGTAGCCCTTGCGGACCAATGGCTATCCCTATAGCTTAGCTCTTGAGCACCAATGGGTACCAATATCAGGTCGCCCTTCGGTACCTATGAGCACCACTATAGTAGCCCTTCAGCACCTATGAGTACTCCTGTAGTATAGCATTTCGGGACCTATGGGTACCTCTGTATAGTAGCCCTTGAGGGCCTATGGGTGCCCCTATATAGTAGCCCATGAGGACCTATGGGTACCCTTATATAGTAGCCCTTGGGGACCTATAAGTATCCCTATAAGGTAGCCCTTGAGGGCCTATGGATACCCCTAAGGGATAACCTTTGGGGGCCAATGCATACCCTTACAAAAAGTTCGGCTCGTTCAAGTGAGCTGTTTTAACAATTCAGCTCATATGAAATCAGCTGTTTGAAAAGTTCAGTTCGCTGAAATGAGCTGTTCTTAGGGGTGCACCAATTCCAATTCCAATTCTTGGCTTGGAATTGGCTGGGATTGGTTGAATTGGTTGGAATTGGTTGGAATTGGAATTGTAGAAATTGGAATTGGTTCGAACTGGCTCGAGTTACCTAAAATTCTCATGCAATCCCAGGAATTGCTATGGAATTGGTCTGAAACTGGCTAGACGTGGCTTGAGCTGGATATAATTCGTATGGAGTCCTCAGAGTTGTTATCGAATTGGCCTGAAATTGGCTCGAATTAGACCGTATTGCCAACAATTCATATATAATCCTAAGAATTTATATGAAATTGGTTTCAAACTGGCTAGGCTTGGCTTCAGCTGGCTATAACTCTTATAGAATCCTAGAAATTTATATGGAATTGGTTTGAACCCCGCTAGGCTTGGCTTCAGCTGACTATAATTCTTATGGAACCCTATGAATTTATATGAAATTGGTTTCAAACTAACTGATCTTGGCTTCAGCTGGCTATATCTAGCCGGGTTCAAACCAATTCCATATAAATTTCTAGGATTCTATAAGAGTTATAGCCAGCTGAAGCCAAGCCTAGGCAGTTTGAAACCAATTCCATATAAATTCTTAGGATTTCATACGAATCGTTGACAATACGGTCTAATTTGAGCCAATTTCAGACCAATTCCATGAGAATTCTTAGGACTCCATACGAATTATATTTAGCTCAAGCCAAGTCTAGCCAGTTTCAGACTAATTCCATAGCAATTCCTGGTATTTCATTCGAGTTTTAGGTAATTCAAGTCAATTCTAACCAGTTCCAATTCCTACAATTCCAATTCCAACCAATTCCAGCCAATTTCAATTTCAATTCCAATCAATTCCAACCAATTCTAAGAATTGGATTTGATGCATTCCTATCTGTTCTACTAGTTCATCTCATATGGAATGAGCTGTTTCAAAAGTTCGGTTCGCTCAAATGAGCTGTTCTGACAGTTCAGCTCATTTGAAATGAGCTGTTTGAAACGTTCGGTTCGTTCAAGAGAGCTCTTCTAACAGTTCAGCTCATTTGAAACGAACTGTTTTAAAACGGTTCAGTTCGCTGAGACAAACTGTTCGAGTAGTTCTTTCGCTCATTTGAATGGAGTTCATGAGCTGAGCTTGTGTACCCTTAACTTTTTTCTTTCTTGTCTTCTCATATTTCTTCCATAAAGATTTACCTAAACTGCTGAGGTCGTTGAATTAGAGGTTGACATTTGAAACATTTGCTCGCTTCTCCAAGTCTCATTTTACTCTGAAAGAAAATTTTCTTGTACTCTCCTTTCTTTTTGTCTGACATAACGACTTGCATACATTCTAGACTGTATTGCCGTATACTCTCGAGAAAGGCAACAAGCATAATCCATGTATGACTCAAAATGTGAAACAGATTGAAGCTAATTTCTATAGTATTTGTCACAATCTGTGATGGGGTTTTTAATATGTCTACGAATGTTTGTGATAATGCTCAAATTGCGTCTGTCACAATCTGGAATTGGAGCTCGGTAGTCAAAGTTCAATGTTCTAACCATAATACTTCAATAATCCTTTTAAATCATGTTACATAGAAGATGTAGAAGTGTATATAAAACGGTTTCACATTCTTTTAACAGCTCAGTCTCGATCCTCAAGCCAAGGGGGAAACAGCAGAGACTTCAGCCGTGAAGTCTCATGAAGTCTTGAAAGTCCTTCGGAAGTCTTTTGAAGTCTCTTGAAGTCTTATGAATTCTCATAAGGTCTCTTGAAATCTCTGAAGTCTTATAAAGTCTTATGAAATCTTTTGAAGTCTCTTGAAGTCTCTTGAAGTCTCTTGAAGTCTCTTGAAGTCTCTTGAAGTCTCTTGAAGTCTCTTGAAGTCTCTTGAAGTCCTTTGAAGTCTAGCGAAGTCTAGCGAAGTCTCATGAATTCTTCTGGAAGTTTTGAAATACACTTAGTGCATGGAAATTCATAGGAAATCAATGAAATTTTCTTGTTTTCAATTGTCTTATTCTAGCAGAAAGGCGAACCTTTTATTGTTTTTTTTCAATATGCTGGAAAAAAATTCAAGTTTACTGGATCTTAGAAAACATGATGGTTAATAACTGAATGGTTTTTGAATGAAGTGGCTTATTTTCATAAGAAATGTTCCATCCATTCAATGTCAATCTTATGAAGAATTTTATTCCTTTTTGTTTTTTCTATCACTCATGAAATCTACCAGACGGTAAATGGCAAGGGGGAACAAACTGATTTCGATCGCTGAAATCAGTTTGTTCCCCCTTGATAAATGGCTAGCTTTGTCGGTCAATAACCAACAAGTCGTTTGCTTGTGTATAAATTTAGTCTTGTTATTTATTTGCACCTGAAAATAGGAGTTTTTCAATGCTAGATTAATCGAATCAAATATAAACATCCCAGTAAAGTTTATTTTCTCTGTTTTAATTTCATCAACGCTTTGTGTCATTGTCACGTCTTTATCCTAGATATAGATATACTGCGAGAAACAATTCTCAGAAACAAGAAATACTTTTCTAATCACTACGTGATAAGTTTTGTTTTTTGCATGTTATAGAGGTTTCATGTAATTACTATAAGGTTTTTTGATACGCATGAAATCTGCCTCTTGAAGTCTTGTGAAGTCTTATGAAGTTTTGTGAAGTCTTATAAAGTCTCAAGAAGTCCTACAAAGTCTGTGAAGTCTCACAAAATCTATAAAGTGTCATGAAGTCCGTGAAGTCTCATGAAATCTTTGGAAGTCTTTTGAAGTTCTCGAAAGTCCCATGAAATCCTATGAAGTCTTGTGGAGCCATTTGGAGTCCTATGAAATCTCCAGAAGTCTTTAGAAGTCTTGTGAAAATATGAAGTCATTATGGTTGAAGTCTTTTGAAGTCTTAAAGTCTTGAAGTCCGCTGTTTCCCTCTTGCCTCAATCATACCAGAAAAGTTTAAAAATTCTCATCGACTACAGCAGAGTTTTCAATTACTATGACATATTAGCATGTAAGAGATCAAGCTCAACTGATTGAACTTAGCAACGATTTCCTATTTATTTGAACTCAATCATGCTGTACATCGGCTCTGTTGAGTTGAAATAGGAGTACGAGTAAACATCTTCGATTTAAAATTTTTGATGGAAAGACTTGTTTGAATGTTTTCAGACCTGGTTTCATTTTTTCGATTAGGTCAGTGCATGCGACTGAAGTGCTAAGACTAAGGCGAATAAGACTCTTTTAACCATTGCAGAGCTAGCAAGAGACTACTCATAAGATACAAATTGTTATTTATGGAAGGCACTTGAGGTTCCGCAGTTAGGAATGCAACAGTAACGATAACCGTACCTATGCTTACCGATCTAAATATGATCGCTATAGGAACAGCAATCGGTTCAAACCAGTTGTCACGATAAGCAGCATTTAAAAATAAAATAAAGACTTTCTGTAAAGGTTGACGAAAGTAAATCGGGGTCAGAGAATCCAAATCTGAAGTAGGTTTTTGAAAATTTTCAACTGTATTTCTTTGCATAAAATGATTGCCAGGGAAACACTTTTCTAGAGGGGAACTACTTTTCTAGAGCAATTTAGTATTGGGAAGAAGAAACTGAAAAGTTCAAAAATCTGATTTCAGACTTGGATTCTGCCATCTCACTTCAGTTTTGTCAATCTTCACAAGATATCATTGTTATTCTAAAAAGCCCTTTCTGTGATCAAAAAAGTTCAATTCGAAATTTTCAAAACCTGACTTCAAATTCGGATTCTCCAACTTCGATTTACTTTTGTCAAACATTAGAAAAAGTCTTGATTTTCTTGAAAGAATCGCTGCTTTTCGTGACGACCTGTTTAAACTGGTAAGCATACTTACGGCTATTGTAGTTAGACTGGTAACCATAGGCACGGTAATCGTAGTTGGACCGGCAAACGTATCTACGATTATCGGTTTCGACCGGTGAATCGATAGCGGTTAACCGATGAATGATCACCACCGTTGCATCACTATACACAGTTATGTCTGTTAGCAAAGCATTCAGATGCTATGAGCACTATCTCGGGAAACACTTTATGATTTAGAGGGCGTCAAACCAAAACTTAGCCGCTATATTAGCATTTAGTTCATGGAACCAAGATTGCCAACAGTTGATGCTTCTTGATAAAAAAATAGGTCTATAAATCTCTCTTATGAGTAAATGAGTGGGTATTATGCATGTTAATCAGTATTTCTAGATCCTTTTTTGTAATTTATCATGCAGCTAATTACGGGGCGTGAGAAGTAGTATATAGAAACTATCATACACTGTTACATGAAGCGTCTAGAAAAGCTATTTAGCGCAGCTCCTTTGGAGTTCAAGTGTGGAACTTATATATTGGATTAAAGTTGATACATGAATAAAAATAGATGAGCACAAAATATTTTGTAAAATTTTTTCTCACTTTCTAGCACATATAATTATAGTACATTATATATGTGAATACGTCTCCGATAGTCTCTGAATGTGGTTGCTAAGGTTTATAACAGTAGTCTATTCTGGTGATTAGTGTCTCCTATAGTGACATAGACTGGTTACTAAGGTCTGAAATATTAAGTAAGATCGCTGCTAATAACTGTAATAGAGAAGGAAAGAAGCATAAAAATCTTACTTTTAAACTTCTACCCACGATTTTATTCTAAAATGTATGTGATTTCCACAATGTTTCATCATATTTCATATTTAAGCCCTCCAGATATTGCTAAAATGTCCTTTGTAACATTCATGTAAATTTTAGAAGAAAATAGTGGGTAGAAATTTAAAAGCAAGATTTTTCCGCTTCTTTCCTTCTCTATTACAGTTATTAGCAGCGATCTTACTTAATATTTCAGACCTTAGTAACCAGTCTATCTCACTATTGGAGACACTAGTCACCAGAATGGACTACTGTTATAAACCTTAGTAACCACATTCGCAGACTATCGGAGACGTATTCACATGTATAATGTACTATAACTATATGTGCTAGAAAGTGAGAAAAAATTTTACAAAATATTTTGCGCGCATCTATTTTTATTCATGTATCAATTTTAATACCTATATATAAGTTCCACACTTGAACTCCAAAGGAGCTGCGCTAAATAGCGTTTTTAGTTGAAGTGTATGTTTGACTGTTGAAAGTATAAACAGTTTGGTTGAAGTGCATATCGATTATCTAATAAGCAGACCAAACCTCAAATCTTCGATTGTTTGAGGTCACCGAAATATACAGGAATTTTCTCAAATTTACCTGTAAAAATAACTATAGAATGCTTCAATATATTTAAGCCAAATATTGTCTTGATTTTTTCAATAGCTTCCTGTTCTTGAGGTATATAGCGATTTATCTTTAGGACAATTACAAATGCATGTGGCCCTGGAGTTGTTCTTAGCACGGATTTGGTTATTTCCTTCGAAAGGTTTTGTCTTTCTGATTCATTCTTGCATCTCGTGTCGAAAAAGCCAGGCGTATCCACAATCATTAGTCTCTTGTCTTCGAAATTTGTCCGACCAACAGCACATTGCTTTGTTTCAGATTCAAAACTATCACTAGTTTTAAAATCTTCTTTATCGTGAGGGTTACCAAGTAGTAAATTGCCCAAAGAGCTTTTTCCTAAAATGAACATATCAATGATTGTACCTAAAACTTTACATTCTTGTCACTGCCAAGTTTCTTACCGTTTCCTGTCGTTCCCAATAATATAAGACGAATTGTGTTGTCAGTGTTAGGAAGTCTCAAACGACTGTGGGCTCCTGGGGAGTCAAGTTCCAAACGCCTCTGTGCGCGCAGTTGTCGAGCTTCGTGAAGCAAAACTGGTGCCGCGTGGTGGGAAAATCTTTGTGCTGTAGTGCCGCTTGTCCTTTGCGAAGAACTTTTTCGTATTGAGCAAGGCAACTCTTCATCTTGACTTTCTCCTTGATCGGTACGTGAAGACGAACGGGAGTACCTCTTAGAACTCATTTGTCACCAAAAAGAAAAGCTCGTAGGACAAGTTATCTAAAATACTCGCTCAATTCAATATAAGATCAACCAAATAAAACGATTACGTTATACTTACAAGGGAACATTTCCAGGTGCCCGATCGCTTTTGAGTCGGAACTTTGCGCATCTTGTAGGCCTTGATGAATTATGTCTACCATAGAAAAAGTTCGCGCCCCTAGCTTGTTCCTAATGAGATATCGAGGTTTTAATGAATTTTCTCTATAAGACCTCACATTTGCAGCAAGGTCATATTTTTGAATTTTGATCTGAAACTTTGTCCACATAAACACCTCAGCTAGACTAGTTTGCATAAAAATTTTCAGAACTTTTGGACAAAGTCTCTCCGAGATATGAAGCTTTCAACGTATAGGTCGTTTTCCATAGATAGCGTATAAAGCATACATTTTTTGAAAGCTTCATATCTCGGAGAGACTTTGTCCAAAAGTTCTGAAATTTTTTATGCAAACTAGTCTAGCTGAGGTGTTTATGTGGACAAAGTTTCAGATCAAAATTCAAAAATATGACCTTGCTGCAAATGTGGGGTCTTATAGAGAAAATTCATTAAAACCTCGATATCTCACTAGGAACAAGTTAGGGGCGCGAACTTTTTCTATGGTAGACATAATTCAGCAAGGCCTACAAGATGCGCAAAGTTCCGACTCAAAAGCGATCGGGCACCTGGAAATGTTCCCTTGTAAGTTCAAATGTGTCATGTATCATGATTTGTGGCTAATACACGGCACATTCTCTCCAGAAAACCAGCAACACATTCCAAATGGGTTTGCGTTAAGGCTTCAGTATATCTATAAAGAAGGGGGGACGTTAAGCGGACAAATCGGCCCCCTCATGAAAGCGTCCCTTTCCTATTCCAAATCGTCACATTCTACCTCCCAAACTCAAAAAACGTTTGAATCCAGTCTATCGGGATCAGTTAGTCAAAACACAGGGTTAGAAATTCCTCTTCATTCACTATACAGATTTTTAGCCATTTCCGCTCGTTTCTGCCGCCTGTGACAAAAGTAGACATTTGGATCCACTTTCGAGTCAAGCTAAACCGATACAACTTTTTGAGCTCCACAATTCTAGCTTAGGAATGCCTAATGAAAAAAGTGAGAATTAGGGTCATATTGGGCAAAACTGGCCAAAAACTGTGATTTTCCACCATTTTCCCTTGTTTCTGGCCTCTGTGACGCATGTGGACATTTGGGTCCACTTTCGAGTCAGGCTAAACCGATACAACTTTTTGAGCTCTACAACTCTAGCTTAGGAATGCCTAATGAAAAAAGTGGGAATTAGGGCCATATTGGGCAAAAACTGGCTGAAAACTGTGATTTTTCATCATTTTACTTTGTTTCTGACCTCTGTGCCGAATGTAGACATTTCGTCCACTTTCGAGTCGGGCTAAACTGATACAACTTTTTGAGCTCTACAATTCTAGCTTAGGAATACCTAGTGAAAAAAATGGGTAACAGGGTCATATTGGACAAAAAATGGCCGAAAACTGTGATTTTCAACATTTTACCTTGTTTCTGGCCTCCGTGCCGAATGTGGACACTTGGATCCACTTTCGAGTCAAGCTAAAACGATACAACATTTTGAGCTCTACAATTCTAGCGTAGGAATGTCTAATGAAAAAAGTGGATATCAGGGTCATATTGGATAAAAACTGTCCGAAAAGTGTGATTTTCAACATTTTACCTTGTTTCTGGCCTCCGTACCGAATGTGGACATTTGGATCCACTTTCGAGTCAAGCTAAACCGATACAACTTTTTGAGCTCTATAATTCTAGCTTATGAATTTCTAAAAAAATGGGTGTCAGAGTCATATTGGGCTAAAACTGGCGGAAGGCGATTAGCTTTTCATTATTTTAAGTTGTTTCGAGCCATAGTGCTAAATGTAGACGTTTGGATTCAGTTTGGAATCAAACCAAAACGGTACAACGTTTTGAGCTCGACAATTGTGGCATAGGAATACCTAGGAAATGTTTGGGCGTGGTTTGCATTTTGTCTGTATGCACGCTTAGATGGCTATATGCTCCGCTACGAAGTGTTTCACCCATTTTGGCGGGCGCATGACACTAGTTGCTGTCTCCACATATGTTCAATAGAATCAAAAATCAGTCGGAAGTGCGAAAATGAAAGAATATTATGAGGCGCGGGCCGGTTCGAACACTCCGCTATTTCGTCTGTATTCAATAAGCTTGAAAATATCGTACCATCGAAGAAAGGGTGTATCGAATGACTTGTTCCATTCCAATAATGCGACTTTTTTCGGAAATCAGA
This sequence comes from Rotaria sordida, assembly GCA_905250125.1. Classification (NCBI taxonomy): domain Eukaryota; kingdom Metazoa; phylum Rotifera; class Eurotatoria; order Philodinida; family Philodinidae; genus Rotaria; species Rotaria sordida. The sequence goes on along the minus strand of CAJNOL010002744.1, from coordinate 16,279 downwards.
ATATCAACGCAACCCCAATATCACCCTTATACCCTCAGCTCCCATCGTAACGTCGTACTGATACAGAGTCTCAACCGAAGCTGCAAAGGAGATTGTTTATTGGATGACTTCCGCGCGCTCAACGACTTCTCTTGACTCCGCTCCATTGCCGATGCGGGAAAACCAGGGTTCCGCTTACTTGCACAGGCCAGGTGGACAGGCGAATTAACATGAGTCAGTGGAAGTCATTTCAGTTAGAAATCCACTTTTTTCGGCACCACTGCCAATAACTTCAAGTCATACCTGAATGTCTTCCATGGATGTCCAATGACTCCGGATGACTTGAATTGACTATCGATGGCTACCGACAACTCCTGATAATTACTGTGAGTTCCAAGACTGGTGCATACATGAAGGCCCTGCTTACCTGCCTTGTCATCAATCTCAGCTCCACGTTTAGCTGTATCCCGACCTTTAGCCATTTACGCCAGTTCGCTATGTTTACTCGATTTTTGCTAGTCGTACAACTAATGAGTGTCTGTATACCTGTGATAGTAATAGAGACGGCATACTTTTTTCGAAAAGTGCGAAAATTTTGATTCAAAAGTCAATGGAAGTCCGATTGCTCCTTCAGTATAGTCTTTTCCGATTACAGCACTTCCAGAAGATTCGATAACAATCCAATTAGGCGATGTATCATATCGAGCATCATGCGTCACTGAAAAAGCGCAAATCGTTCTGTAATGTGCCACACTGCAAACCTAAGTATCCACGTGAAGCCACAAATCAAGTGCAAAATTTTCCCTACCCATTCTTATGTCACATTTGCAGAGCTGAGAAACCTTTATTGTTTTAGCTTCACTCGAAACTGGACCCAAATGTCTACATTGGGCACAAAGGCCAGAAACAAGGTAAAATCGTAAAAAATCACAATTTTCAGCCAGTTTTTGGCCAATATGATCCTGATACCCACTTTTTCCACTAGACATTAATAAGCTAGAATTATAGAACTCGAAAAGTTGTATCGGTTTAGCTTGACTCGAAAGTGGATCCAAATGTCTACTTTTGTCACAGGCAGCAGAAACAAGCGGAAATGGCTAAAAATCTGTATAGTGAACGAAGAGGAACTTCTAACCCTGTGTTTTGACTAACTGATACCGATAGACTGAATTCAAACGTTTTTTGAGTTTGGGAGGTAGAATGTGACGATTTGGAATAGGAAAGAAGCGCTTTCATGAGGGGGCCGATTTGTCCGCTTAACGCCCTCCCCCTCTTTTATTTTTCTCTCTCATATTATGATGACTAATATGTAATCGACACAATTAGCGACAGTGATGCTATCGAAACAAATTAAAACAACTGGGCTTGAAGATCCAGCCATCTTCGGCTAATCTGGTGTTGATCAGACCACTCTAAGACAGACCTTTCCAAATCGTCGATACCGTTTCGAAATATTTCCCGTGAATATTTAGTCGAGAAATATTTATGTACGAAAAGCTCACGAAAACTTAGGATTCCAATATGACTGACTTTATTGGCTAAATATAGGTTACGCAACGGAACAGAATGGTCAATAAACATTCAGTCGATAGATCCAGAATGGTTAAAAATATGGCGCATCAGATTATGATGCATTTTTTCGCTGAAGCATGCTATATATAAATCCCACACGTTTTAGCTTAGTCTCTAGCTCTGTAAACGGTCGGACATTGTACTTCAGATAGCTTTCACGAGCCGATCGAGCATCACTGCAATATACGAGGCACTCGGTAAAATTTCTTTTTTCGATTTTTTTTGCTCATTCAAAACTTCCATGTCTAAAACCACTGACCCAAAAATCGTGGGTGTGGGTGCTCTTTAAAAAAAAAGGTTGGCCGACTGAACCTTTTAGGGTTCTGGATTTGGGTACCTTTTTAAGGACCTTTTTTAGTTCTAGCCGAAGACGCTGAACTGTTTAAAGTTCTAGATTTTCTAGCTAGAGCTTTTTAAAGTTCTGTATTTTTCGGCTAGAACTATAAAAAACGGTTCTTTAAATGGTACCCAAAGCTAGAACTTTAAAAGGTTCAAGGCTTGATTAAGACCTTAAAAGGTTCACTATGACACCATTTTTTTAGAGAGTGTGTGTGGGTGTGGGGCGTGAGGGTGGGGTGTGAGTGTGGGTGGAGGTATGGGTATGGGTATGGGTGTGTGTGGGTGTGAGTGTTGCTCATCGGTTCACCCACACCCACACCCATACCCACGCCCACACCTACACTCACGTTTTTTGGGCTAATGGTTTCAGACATGGAAGTTTTGAATGAGCAAAAAAAATCGAAAAAAGAAATGTTAGCGAGTGCCTCGTATATTCGTCTAGGAAACTATTCTGACTGCTTTAAATTGTTTCAAGTATAACTTGATCAGTTTGAACGAATGATATGCTACAACTTTGAAGAGCCAAAGAAAATGGTTTCCAGGCTTATAGATGGCACTATAGAAAATTTGAAAATTGAGCATCATGCTATAAAAAAATCTTAGCGTACTTTTCGTCAGAGCTGTTTGGGTTGTACTTGGAAAAACGTTAAAGGGTTGAAATAGAAGTCCAGATGAATATATACAAAATTTGATCACTTATCAAGCTAACTACATTTACATAAATTTCATATAGACTTCGTTTGTAAAATCTAGATGAATATTGGTAAATGTGCGAATAAGTGCGCTTCTCAAGTAACATCTAGTCAGCGAAATAAAATACAGAGTGCTAATAAGATGTCTTGAGTAAGTCTGCAACAGCGACGATAACCTTAAGTTCGGTTACCGGTATAAATACAATAACTGTATCTATGGTTACCGATGCAGCTAAGATAACAGTACTTACGGTTACCGGTCCAACTACGATAACCGTATCTATGGTTACTGATTCAGCTACGATAATTGTAGGTACAGCTATCGGTTCAAACCAATTGCCACGAAAAGCAGCATTTTTTAAGAAAACAAAGACTTTTCGTAAAGGTTGACGTAAGTAAACCGGACCCAATGAATCCAAATCTAATGTCGGATTTCTAAATTTAGGTTTTTTGTTGAAGTAAAGTTTTTTTTTAAGAAAATAATGATTTTCTATAAAGGTTGACGAAAGTAAATTGGATGGGGGAATCCGAATCCGAGGTGGGTTTTTGAAAATTTTGAGCTTTATTCCTCTGTATATGTTTTTCAAGGAAACAGTTTTCTAGAGGCAATCACTTTCACAGAGCGATTTAGTGTTGGAAAGAGGGAACTGAAAAGTTGAAGAATCTGATTTCAGACTTGGATTCTGCGACCTCACTTTACTTTCGATAACCTATACAAGATATCGTTGTTTTCCTAGCGCGTCCTTTCTTTCGTCAAAAAAGTGCAGTTCGAAATTTCCAAAACCTGACTTCAAATTCGGATACTCCAACCTCGATTTACTTTCATCAACCTTTAGAAAAAAGTCTTGATTTTCTAAAAAAATGCTGCTTTTCGTGACAACCTGTTTGAATCAGTAACTGTACCTGCGGCTATTGTAGTTGGACCGTTAATCGGTGAATTATCGTCACCGCTGCATCCCTAGTCTTGAGGTAGATAATCTTTGAATTCGGATATCACATTTGAATGAGAAGCAACCGATGCAGATGTACGTGTACGTGTACGTGGCTAATGGGTTAGGAGTAGGGGTATACAAGCTCAGCTCACGAACTCCGTTCAAATGAGCGAAAAAACTGTTCGAACAGTTCTTCTGAGCCAACTGACGGTTTTCAAACGGTTCGTTTCAAATGAGCTGAACTGTTCGAACAGCTCATTTGAACGAACCGAACTTTTTGTAGGAGTACCCATAGGTTCTCCAGGGCTGCCCTATAGGGGTACTCATAGGTCCCCAAAGGCTACCCTATGGGGGTACCCATAGGTCCTTAGGGGCTATCATATAGAGCCACCCATAGGGCCCCACGGGCTACCATATAGGGATACCCATAGGTCCTCGAAGACTATCCTATACGAGTGTTCCCAATTCCTTAATGATTATCCTATGGGCGCACCGTAGGGTCCCCACACCATACTATAGGTGTTCGGTGGCTGCTCGGGCTCTACGATAGGAACAACAGTCTGGTCCTGACGTTCCAATAGTAGGGTACCCTTAGATCCAGAAGTTCGACTACTCAAGGATACTCTGGGGTCCTAAATTACTACTATTAGGATATATCATTGGATCTTCAATTTCTTGAAGTAAGAGACACTATTGGGTCCTTAATTCGCACTATTCTGAATAGCCCAAGATGTACCCCTAGATCCTGTAATGCTACCAATTTGAGGTACCCTTGGGTCGACAAGTTCTAGTATTGGGAGTACCCTGACGCTCTCACGTTCTGGTATTGAGCGCTACCGTCAGGTCCTAAACACTCACTATATAGAGAATCCGTTTGGTTCTCTCGACCTACTTCTTGAGCCTCATTCTGGACCATCCACTCATACGAATGAGTACCCTTCACAAGCAATACTATATGGGTAATCTTAGGGGGACATATCCTAATATTCGTTGTAACCATGCGTCCTCAAGTCATCTTATTCGACGCGGCTCTCCACCGAAGCACTCTATTCATGGGAGTCCTTTGCCCTTTAACAACTACTTGCAGTAGAAGGTGAAAGCTTGAATCATTCACAATCACATAGTAAGAGAATGGACTACTCCTCAAGAGTACTTTATCTCTGTGGAATGCAACTCGAAGCCCTGAACAAATCTATTATAGAAGAAAGCGCGGTGCAAAGTTTGGAGACCATCCCGAACATCACTTGTCATCGTCACGACAACGTTAACCGACAATCTTCCTGAAATCTTATTCATCCTATTTCCAACAACTGGATTTCAAGATGCGTTCCTTTAATTATCTGCCCGGAGAACCACTAGTCATGTTCCAGCCAATCCTCGGGTTGTTGCGAATGCTCTGTCGATTGATGGGTATACGTGTGGGTGTAGGTCGTTTCTCTTCCGATGAAATGGAATCCCACAATCTGAGTGGTCCAAAAATTAACTAATCAGATTTCAGGGAGCCTTTTCTTTCTTATTGCTCGAACAAAAAGTAGTCATCTCGGATAAATCCTCGAGTTATCGACGATGCTCTATCGGGCGACCGTGTATGTATGAACCTTTATGCTTTTAATCACCAATAGAATATCGGGATGGGATTGGTTCCTTATTGATGAGGCAGATTTATTTTTCTTTGTTCTTTGATTTTCTTCCTCAATCATTGTCGTGGCAGGATTCAAGAACGCCAGGGTACTCTTTGTGGCCATTGTTGATGGCACAGTGGCGTTTTCATCGCAGTGGTTGATGATCCAAAGGTATCTTGTTATGATGGTGCTTGAAAAACCAAGGTTACTCCATAGAACTCAACCTTAGGATCTAAGGGCACCACTGTATTATCCGGTTCTAGGTAGGGATGAGAAAGTTATTGTTATTTTTTTTGTTATTATAACAATAACATTCACTTTTTGATTCAAAAACATTAATGAAACAAGTGTAAGCATAGTTTGCGCGTACGTCAAAAAATTACTTTATTCATACAGTATCTTTATTACCATTTGATATAAGAACCAGTCGTAAATATTTTGAGAAATCCTAAAATAATTTTTTTTGTTATTGTTATTGTTATTGTTATTGTTATTATTATTGTTATTATTGTATAACAATAACAAAAAAAGTTATTTTAGGATTTCTCAAAGTATTTACGACTGGTTCTTATATCAAATGGTAATAAAGATACTATATGAATAAAGTGATTTTTTGACGTACGCACAAACTATGCTTACACTTGTTTCATTAATGTTTTTGAATCAAAAAGTGAATGTTATTGTTATAATAACAAAAAAAAATAACAATAACTTTCTCACCCCTAATTCTAGGTTCTATGGAAATCAACACAATACAGCCTCATGACCTATGAGTATCTCTCTATAATAGAACTTGATGGCCTCCAAGTACCCATGCATAAAAGCACTTCAAGACCTCGAGATATCCCTCTACAATTGAACTTGAGGACCTCGAGATACTCCTCTGTAATGGGACTTGAGAACCTCAAAGTACTCCTCTAAAATGGCACTTGAGGACCTCGAAGTACCCCTCTCTCATGGCCGTTGCGGACCATGAGATATCCCTCTATAACAGGACTTGAGGTCTTCGAGGTATCCATCTATAATAGGACTTGAGCACCATGAGATACCCCTCTATAATGGGACTTGAGCATCTCGAGGTATCCCTCTATACCTGAACTTGAAGACCTCGCGGTACCCCTCCATAATAGCATTTGAGGACCTCGAGGTACTTCTCTATAATGGGACTTGAAGACCTCAAAGTACCCCTCTATAATAGGACTTTAGGACCTATGGGTACCCCTATAGGATAGCCCTGGATGACCTATGAGTAACCCTATGTAGTAGCCCTGAAGGACCTATGGGTACCCCTGTAGGGTAGCCCTTGGGAACCTATTGGTACCCTATAGGGTAGCCGTAAAAACCTTGGGTATTCCTATCGAGTAGCCCTGGAGGACCTATGGGTACCCCTATAGGGTAGCTCCTGTGGACCTACGTGTACCCCTACAAATAGTTCGGTTCTTTGAAATGAGCTGTTCTGACAGTTCAGCTCATTTGAAATGAGCTGTTCTGACAGTTCAGCTCATTTGAAATGAGCTGTTCAAAAAGCTCGGTTGATTCGAATGAGCTGCTTGAACAGTTCAGCTCATTTGAAACGAACCGTTTGAGAAAGGTCAGTTCGCTCCCATGAACTGTTTGAATAGTTCAGTTCGTCTCAGTGAGCGTTTTCAACGGCTCATTATTTATGAGCTTGAGCTGAGCTTATATACCCGTAGTTAGGAGTCGGTTGGTAAATATGCAGTATGCTTGATTTTTGGAAATCTCCAAACGGATTACTCTGCTGTTCACACAACAATAATAGCGGCAGTAGTGAATGCGTTTGTACTTGACCGTATTCTTTACTACTTCTGAAAGCTACTATCATTAAATGACTAAGATGTGTGACAGACACCCGCAAGTTACTCTATTCAAACGTTGGTTCCATTCATTCATTGAATGAGTTTAGATAAGTAACTAACAGCTATATTTTTTCGAATCCCATTCCAATAACAAATTAACTGTGTCATTAAAACATATTACAAAACTCTTGTAAATGGTATTTGGTCACTCATTATGTGCAGGGAGCGTAAAAAATTAATTGAAAAAAAAAATTCCGTGACAGGTTGGGTTTCTATCCAGAGTCGTATTAAGTAATAAATATTAAAAAAGCTGTTAGCGCAATCCCTTGCGGGATTAAAAATGTGAAACACGATGTACCTGTTATTGCCAATCTTATAAAAATTGTTCTTTTTTATGCATATTGGTGTACATTTCTTCATCGTGGCTTACTTTACATTATAGAACTGAAGCAGGATAATACCTCATATATGCTCCAACCATGTGTTAGTTATGCATTATCTCTGATGCTTCCTTGAACTCTTCTTTCACAGTCTCTGATGATCCCTGGAGCTTGTCTGTCACGGTCTGTGATGGGTCCGAAGGTTCTCTGTCACGGTTTGTGATGGTCTCTGGGGTTCTCTGTCACAGTCTGTGATGGCCTTTGGGGTTCTCTGTCACGGTCTGTGGTGGGTATTAGGATTTCTCTGTTATGGTCTGTGATGGGTATTTGGTTCCTCTGTCATGGTCTGTGATGCGTCCGAAGGTTCTCTATCACGGTCTGTGATGGTCTCTGGGGTTCTCTGCCACGGTCTGTGATGGATCCAAAGGTTCTCTGCCACGGTCTGTGATGGATCCAAAGGTTCTCTGCCACGGTCTGTGATGGATCCAAAGGTTCTCTGTCACGGTCTTTGAGGGTCTCTGGGGTTCTCTGTCACGGTCTGTGATGGTCTCTGGAGGTTCTCTGCCACGGTCTGTGATGGTCTCTGGAGGTTCTCTGTCACGGTCTGTGATGGTCTCTGGGATTAGCTGTCACGGTCTGTGATAGGTATTGGGGTTTCTCTGTCACGGTCTGTGATGGTCTCTGGGATTCTCTGTCACGGTCTGTGATGGTCTCTGGGGTTCTCTGTCACGGTCTGTGATGCGTCTAGAGGTTCTCTGTCACGGTCTGTGATGGGTATAGAATTTCTCTGTCACGGTCTGTGGAGGGGGGGGGGAGGGAGGGGGTGGGTCCAAATTTCTACCCCTAAACACTTCAACACTCCTTTCAGATCGTGTTTCACAAAAATATCGAACTTCTCAGTGTCCGTTAACGGAAAACCACGCCAAAAGGTAGCCCAAGTGCAGGACATTCTTCTTCATCTACGTCTAGCTTTGATCATGATTAGGATGAAACGCTGATTAAGAATGACTAGTTCATATCATTATTTCACGCGCCAACGCTAGTATAAGTCAGTATACCAATATGAGTTAATATTAATATACAACATGATAAAGTGGCATGTGGAACGCTGGATATGGATTGACGATAGAAAGTGTGAGACGCTTCACCTTGTTTTCACAGGCTCGCCTACTAATATCCACACATATGAAGCACATGCGTAGGTTCAACCTAGCTTACTTCAAACATAGCAAATCGTGGTAAAGAAAAAACTTCCACGTAGTCAACTACTAAAATTTTCGTGCAGAACAACTAACCCTGTGAAAACAACTATGAAAGCGAAAAAGAAATAAGAACCCAAAAATGAAAAACTCTGCCACTATTCAGCTTCTTCTGACAGTCTTCTATGCTTAGATAATACATGTGATCGAGAACCTTCAACTTTTTTCAAGCTCAATAATAACCCACATTTGCCCCAAACATTGGTGTAAAAAAATTCAAGCTAGATGACAACCAAGCAGTTGAAACTGTTTTCGGCTCATAAAAAGGTATACTATGAAAGAAACCAGAATATTGTCCTTCAGCATATTCGCCGAACACGACAAAAAGGAGTAGGATAGAAAAGAACCTCTCAAGGGCCTCTATTCATCAGCAAAATAGTAAGTGAAAATAGCTTACTGAGATAAAAAAAGCAAATAGAGACAATGTTGTTTTAAAACAATCTCACTTTTTTTTTTCTTTTTACAATTCTATGAAAGAAAAATAAAGGAAAAAAAGCATGAAAAGAACTTTGTTACTGTTATTTTTACTTTCTTTTGAAATGAGAATAAATGAATAACATCATCTGAATCAAAGCACATCGCTGTCTCTAATGTCAAATAAAAAGTACTCTACAGCTAAAACATTAGCTGCAAAGGCGACAAGTTCTTCAAATAAAGAACCAGTTTCTCATACAAGGTGCGATGTTTCAACAAGTGGGGCAGACTCCAAAAGGTCGAACAGATTAATTAAAAGTTGTTCTACAACGAAAACAGAAAGACCTGTGACTCTTCCAATGAAAGATTCAGTTGAAAAAATAGCAGAGAATATTAGTAGCAGACCGCTATCTCAATACTCCACAGTGGCTCTCTCAAGCAGAGAAAAAGGGGAGATTTCAGTAAGTAGTTTAAACTCTAGCAGAGCATTAAGACTATGTACACCAACTTTGGTCTCTGGAAAAGCAAGACAAGAAAGATCACCGGGAAATGTATCCAGAACGCGACAAGAAACTATTACAACATTATTATGGCTAGCTCGAGATATCAATACAATTGAAAACAATTTAGCTGCAGAAAGGCAGTTCCACGAGTTATTTACTCGAGTGTCGGTTTTTCATGACTCTAATGAATGCGTTAGCTATATTCTTGATGTTTGTGATGAGTTAATTACCTTGGTAATCGAAGAAGAACTTCAAAAACAAGTTTTACCAATAGTGATAGATTTATCTCAAGTTGTTAAATGTTATATTTATTCGCCGAATACAGGACGAAAGAATAAATGCAGCCTACAGCATGAAAAGGTAATCGAATTATCTCAGCTAAAATATTGGGTTGACCAGAAAGTTTTTGCGTTTTTTTTGAAAATTTTATTTTTATTTTTTAACTTCAAGAATACAATTAGCTTTCAACAATGTAAGCTCCATTATTGTCTATGACTTGTTGCCAACGTTCTGGTAGAGAAAAGATCCCGCGTTCGTAGAAGTCTTGAGACTTTTGGGCGAAGAAGTTGGCAAGGTTCATTTTGAGGTCGTTCTCGTCGTCGAATTTTTTCTCACGTAAATAATCAGTCATAGAACGGTACAAGTGGTAGTCCGTAGGAGCTAAGTCTGGAGAATAAGGTAGATGTGGAACCGTAACCCATCCGAGCTTCAATAATTTTTCACATGTCGACTTTGCAATATAAGGTCTGGCGTTATCATGTAAAAAATAAATTCTATCCTGCTTCCCGTGCAGTTTTACTGCAACTCGGTTCAGTTGTTGATAACAGAGATCAGCAGTGATGTTGCGACCAATTGGGAGAAGTTCCCAATGAATAATTCCTTCTAATCTCTACCAGATGCTCAGCATAATCTTCTTTGGGTGAAGTTCATTTTTGGGCGTTGGTACACCTGTTTGTCCCGCCCGCAGCCACTGCCGCTTGCGCGTATGTTTAACACACAACACCCACTTTTCATCACCAGTAATAAGATTGTGGGGCCATTGGTAACTCCGATGAGACGTCATTAATTCCATACAAGCATCGACCCTGAGTTGGAGCTGACGCGGTGACAACTCATATAGTATCCAAACACCATATTGTCACGTTTTGCCTAATTCTTTCAGGTGTTTCCACTGTAGCATGAACCCACCCAAGTCGCTCTACTAAACACCGTGTAGTCAGTCTAGGACCTTCTTCGATGAGCTGCTTCAAAACATCCAAATCCACCTCTAGTGGTCTTCCGAAAGGAGGTAAATCGTCGAGTTCCAAATTACCGTTCTTGAATCGATTGAACCAATGTTGCGCTGTACGAATGGAGAGTACATCCTTGCCCATCGTGCTGCATATGTTTTTGGTTGCTTCGGTTACTTTGTGACCCAAACGAAATTCATGAAGCAAAAGCACTCGGAGGTCTCTACGAGATATCTTCAATTCTAATTCGAGATCAACGTCCATATCTATGATTTTGTTATTGTTCGAAAGAAATTCATACCCCCTTTATATACCCTTAGTATGGACACTTCTAGAACTTTCATGACTGTTCTAGGAAAATTAAAGAAAAAGCGCAAAAACTTTCTGACCAGCCCAATATTTGACTTGATTCGCTCGATTGGTTCATTCAAATATTATTTTTAAAAGCAGTTTCTACATTTGTCCACTTTGTTTTGATTACTTTGGATCTTATAAGTTCTCTGAACTGTTATGGTTTCCTTAAACTCCTCAGATTTTGCCAATTAATTTATCTTCGCCAAGCGGTTTTTTTGCTTTCAATGATTTTCTTCTATTCTAACTTGGACGAGTTTTTATTTTGTTCATCTTCTGCATCACCGATTCCAATATCGTCCAATAAATTCCAAATCAAAAAAGTTATTAACCCTTTGAGGACCAGTGGGTTATTTTTGACCCACCTAGGGGTGTCGTATTAGCATTAGTATTAGCATTAAATTAATGCTAATACCAATATTCTTGTTTTTCGTTCCTAAGAAAAAGTATTTGAATTTGTATTGATTAATATAAGGTTAGACTCAGCCAGCAGCCCTGATTAATTCCAATACTTTTGTGTTACAATTTTAATATAAAAGTATTGTAGCTAATATAAATTAATACTATATATGCATTAACTTATTATTAGTTACAATTTTTTATATTAAAATTGTAACACAAAAGTATTGGAATTAATCAGGACTGTTGGCTGCGTCTAACCTTATATTAATCAATACAAATTCAAATACTTTTTCTTAGGAACGGAAAACAAGAATATTGGTGTTAGTATTAAATTAATGCTAATACTAATGCTAATACGACACCCCTAGACCCACCTATTTTTCAGTAAAGAAAAAAGTGTTTTGTTCACATTAAACTATTAAATATGTAGGGTCATAAACAATTACATTTGTCATCTTATATTTTTCTTTTCTTTCGTTCCTTCTCTCATATAACTTCTTTTCAAATATCCTTTGTTCTTGCTGCTAAGATACAGTGCCGTTATAATTTCTCTCTTCTCTATTGGGTATATATATTCCCGTTCTCATTGACGAATTTACATTGTTTTTGAATTTGCACAGTATATCATTTCTCATTCGAGCTTGTGCTCTTTGTTTCTTTTTATACCGTTTTTACAATTAATTTTGACAATGAAATGCATTTGCCTATGAAAGGAAAAAGAAGAAGGTGTGCTTATTGTAGCACCAAGGAGGTAGATTTTCGATCCAATATCGAGCGCTTTACTTGCAAAGTGCCATTTTGTTTAAAAGATGGAAAAAAAATTGTTCTTTTGATTATCATAACATTTTTATGTGGCCATTTTGAGTTAAAATAAAATAAAAAGATTGAAAAATGTTTTTTTCGATTAAAAAAAATTCGGTCCTCAAAGGGTTAAGTCGAGTTTCAACTACTCTAGATATGAAGTCTCTTTTTAAATAATTATTCTATCAGCCAATTGGTTGACTAACATTTGATATGATCGCCATCTGATATGGCTGCCATCCTATATGACAAGTATGATGACTGAAGGTGACGTTAGTGAAGGATATGAGGGTTACCCTCATCCTCAGTCATATCCCCACCATGATGCTCACCTTACACTTACCATATCATATGGCTAGCAATTCAAATAGTTGGTAACTTAGATGATGATCAAGTCCAATGATTAGGAATGCAACATTGACGATAAATCATCTTTTCAAAAGTTCGTTATTAGACGTACCAATTTTTTTTAGAGTGTGAGCTCTGTCAAAAGTAGCCACCATCAGCGATCTTTATTTGTCATGAATATTCGACAATCATCTTCTTTAGGTTTCGTCACTTTTCAAATCGACTATATAGGAAGCATTTTAAGAATTTTTTTCGCAGGTTCTTTTCATAAAATTGATTCATTCAGATAATATGGGGTAGTTTTCAAGGATACTATGATGAGAAATAGAAAATTTTTCTAGCTTTGTTAAATATTTATATCTATATATTATAAAGAAGTAGTTCTTTTAAGGTTGGATCATTCGTTATGAAAAGGTCTGAAGATAGTGTATCTTTCATATAAAAATAACATCAATTCAATGCACTATTAATGAAATGGTAGTAGTACCTGGTACATAGAAAGGTTGCCTTTTATTTGATATTTTTCGTATACACAACTCTCATGAAATATGCAACTTAAAGAACTCGTCTTTATCGGCTATAAACGCACGTCATTCTACTGAAATCAGTATAGAATTGGCTTGCAATATTCACAGAATAAAGAATAGGCCGTATAATGAAACTTCTATGTAATTTTTCGGCGAAGCTTGATACACGTTTTCATGAAGTCAAGTTCTTTCGGATATCTTGCAACTTCTTGTATGAGACTGTTATAAGAGACCCTGTATGAGTTCTTTTTTTTTACTTCTGTAGCACTTGTGGTGTGATCTAGATCAATTGCAATTCGACTTTTGCAAGCTACACTGTTGAGCTGAGTAATCTCACAGAAAAGCGCCCATTTAGTCTTACCAGTGATTTAGTCGAAGACTTATTGATTGATTAGACATATCTGAATATTTGAAGCGTTCACTAAAATAGGTATTTAATTACATGCTTCTATAGCCACTAAATATGAGTTCTACAAATTGAATATTTCATGAGAGTTGTGTATATGAAAAACATCAAATAAAAGGCAACCTTTCTATGTACCAGGTACTACTACCATTTCATTAATAGTGCATTGAATTGATGTTATTTTTATATGAAAGATACACTATCTTCAGACCTTTTCATAACGAATGATCCAACCTTAAAAGAACTACTTCTTTATAATATATAGATATAAATATTTAACAAAGCTAGAAAAATTTTCTATTTCTCATCATAGTACCCTGGAAAACTACTTCATATTATCTGAATGAATCAATTTTATGAAAAGAACTGACGAAAAAATTTTCAAGATACTTCCTACGGAAGATGTTTGAAAATCGAAGAGACTTACCGAAGATGGTCGCGCATGTTATATCTAGAGCTCCATTGACTCGTTATTAAAGAATATGTAAAAAATGACACACATTATCGACTTCTTCTGCTCTAGTTTGAGGGTGTTATTATGGGAACCGGCGATCTAATTAAAAAGTTAACAGCTAAAGCTAAAATGTCAAACGAATACCCAGAATTAGCTGATGAAGAAGACGACACGCTTCCAACCAATATTTACAGTGCATCGGAAACTGGTGGTGTGGACGTGCAGCTGCTTCAGAACGAGAGAAATGTTCGGTTTATGTATTTTCTTCTTTTCATCGAAATACTGCTTAATATTTCACAATCAGATAAGACAGCCAAACAGGATTTTATTGAATATTGCAAAAAAGCATTCCAAGACAATAAACGAGAACTGAAGAAAATTCAAGAATTCGAAGATGATTATATAGCAGAACATGCTATAAATTGGTACACAAAAGAGTCATTTTTTTATCGAGTATTGAACAATGCTATCCGTCTTCAAGATTTCGATGTTTTACTTTCTTTGCGTCTATGCATTATCGATCTATATTCACAATTGCAAAAAGAGCACCAGAATTTTCTTCGCTCTTACATTGGAGACCCAGTTCTATGTGTTTTTCGGGGACAAAGGATTCATATTAATGAACTCAATTTGATTCGTAAAAATATTGGTAAACTTTTATCTATGAATACATTCTTAAGTACAAGCTTAACAAGAAGCATCGCTCTAAAATTCGCCAAAACAAACAAGCGCACCAGTGAACTACAACAGATTATTTACCAATTCAACATAAATACAAGCCTTCGAAAGACTGCACCATACACAAACATCAGCGATTTCAGTGATTTCAGTCATGAACGCGAGTTGTTGATAGCAGCAGGCTCTATTTTTAGAATTGAAGAAGTTTGTTATGATGAGCATGATGATGTCTGGTTTGGTCGATTGTCATTATGTGAAAGAGATGACTTTGAACTAACAAAAATTATGAATCGAGTAAAAGAAGACGTTGGGGATGGTTTCCTCGGACTCAGTTACTTGTTGGCACATCAAGGAAAGTTTGATAAAGCAAGAGAATATTTTCAGCAACGGATTGCTGATTCATCAATAAGCTATTTTGATGCAGGACAATGTTTTCGTGGTCTTGGAGCAGTTGCTTTCTTTGAAGACAACTACGAAGATGCTTTAGCATATTATCAGAAAGCCCTCAAGTTAACACAGAAAGCGAAGTTAAATGACAATGAGTTGATTGGCAGTATGCATCGATGTATTGCTGAAGTTTATTTATGGATGGGAGACCTCGACTTAGCTTTCGACCACGCAACAGAAGCCAAGTCTCTTTTGGTTAATAATACTTTAGAAATGGCTACAGTTTATTCAGTAATCGGTAATATACACAGGCAGAGAGGGGAAACCTATGATGCCATGGATTACTATCAAAACGTCCTCGATATTCGAACGCATCATCTACCTCCAGATCATAGTGATATTGGAATTATTTATAATAGCATTGGTGCCCATTATACTGACATTGGTGAATATGAATTGGCTCACAAGGCATTCTCAAAATCACTAAGTATTAAACAGAGAACTCTACCTTCAAACCATCCTTCCATACAACAAACAATGTCTAATATTGAAGTAATTCAGCAAAAGTTACATAAAGATAATGAATAAAAATTCGACGGTGACGATGAAAGTTAACTCGTAGCAAGATTCATGGACTTTTATTATGTTTGTATTCGATGTCAAAAACAAGTTTTAAATTGATTCATACATCAGTAGAACAAACTCATTCTATCCGAGCATGGAAGAGTGGTCTATGGGGTCAGGATACAAAGAGTTGTGCGAATATGAATACAAATTGTATCGCGATTTTTATTCTGGCTCAGGACTGAACAGCACTGTGCCTGTGGGTGGGTGTGTGTCGGTGTGGATGTGGCTGCGTGCTTGTAAGTGTAGGTGTGAGTGTGTGCGTGTGACTGTGGGTGCGAGTGTGAATGTGGGCGTGTGGGTGTGGGTGTGCTTGTGCGCTTGGGTGTGAGTTGGTATGTTAGTGCAGCTGTGGGTGTATGCATTTCGTTCTACACCCACAGTCACACCTACAGGCACAGCCACAAACACCATACACCGACAGCCACCAACATTCTACATGTACTCCACATCCTCACACACCCATTCACCAACACTCACCGTCACCTACACTCACCCCACATATCCACACCCACGCCCCCCCCCCACCATCACCCACATCCACCCCTCCCCCCCACTATCAC
>CAJNOL010002743.1:0-16757 GCA_905250125.1 Rotaria sordida | reverse complement strand
ATTGTCATACAAATCACGTTATGATTACAGAATGTTCTTCAAACGCATGATTCTTTCTTTTATTTATTAGGTAGAAATGTAGAAAGCATTTCGCATCAGTGCTCGATGATCATAGACTGCATTATGGGAAATTTATTGAATGCTTCGTAGATCATTACTTTGCTTCTACCGAAAACGCTTTTGATCGGACTTGATTCCTCTCAACACTTGTTCGGCTGAAGTAACAACGGTGACCTATATTGATAATGGACATATAAAAAACATAATATAATTAGTATTCTACTTTTTCATATTGCCTTGACCACTCCTCATGCTTGCATATGTTTGCACAATAAACATAAATGGATAAGATATTTTCGCGCTGTTGTATATCAGGCACTAATTTTTCACCGAGAACACCGCTCACAATAAAGATAAATCGCCTTGGATCGTCTATACCCGATTCTAAAAATCGTAAACATTCATCTTGGTCACCAAATTCAATTGCTTCAGGATAAATTTCACGTATTCTCGTCCAAAATTCTCTATTTATATCTCTATGAATGTTGACATCGAGCCAAACAAGTTGAAGTAATGTTGACTGTGCCATTCGATCAGCCCGCAAATTCACGTAGAAACAATGGTGGCAGAAAGTTGTCTACAACGTAAGAAATATCGACTGTGTGACGAATAGATTTACATGACAAACAATCCACTGAATTTACTTTTTTTCTTTTACAAACACGTGACACTTTGATTTACTCCTGTGTAAAAGAGCTCGGCAAAAAAATTACTGTTCTTTCATGCATTCAAATTTCGTTGACGAAAACCATACATTTTTTTCTTTTGTCGGAGGGTAAAATAGTTCGAATAGACATATACGGCTGAATCGATAGAGCACTTTCGACTGCGTATAAATTAAATATTTTTCCAACTTTTACTTCTTTTTAATATAACGGGTGGCCCAGAAATAGGGTGTGGGTGTGGGTGTGGGTGTGGGCGTGGATGATAAGAAGAGTAACACCCACACCCATAGCCACAGCCACAGCCACACCTACACCCACTCCCTAATGGGGTACCTTTAGGTCCTGAAGTCGTATATAATGGGGATACCTTCAGGTCCTCAAGGGCTATGCCCTTGACTGTAGTCAGGATATTAATCCCGAAAATGACTGTGTGTTTTTGTGTCTGTCCGCAGGGTGGTAGTTCGAATCTACAGTCAAGGGACGCAGTGGATCGCCTTGGTCTACGGCACTTGTATATAAATCATTATAGAAAAGGCATTCCACTATTTATTCAAGGAAAAAAAGTCCTCGATGTTAATTGGTTTATGAAATTGTCAATAACGTTGCCAGAACTTTTTGTTAGTCCTAAGGATTATATAGGGTTGCCGATAGGTGCTGAAGGGCAGGGTTCACGATTGATTTTGAGAATGGGCGGGTAGAGTACAAATTTTACAGAAACTCTGTCATCTTCAACGCACAAAATCGGTGTTGTTTCTGTTCCATTTCTTGCCGAAAATCGATGTTATGTGTGCCATATTTTCTGCGGGGATTACGAAGTTTAGGAGAAGATGCGGCGCAAATACGATTGTGTTTCTGCGAGAAAGATAGAAGAGAGGACTGCATTTTCTGCAAGATATTTGACCTAAATAACCTGGATGTTCGGCAAGAATTTGGCAGAGACCATGCCTTCTTTGATTCGATTATATCAAATTGCCGTCTTTTCTACGATAGTATAGTAATCGATTTCCTAGAAAGTATTGTCAATGCTTTTCGCAGAAAGTCTGAAGTTCGTCACGTGCAAGGCCTGCCATCCCCCAACTCGGGAACCCTGCTCAAAGCGTACAGCAAACGGCGCGCATAGATTCTCAAGACACATACTACTGGGATCCTGCTTGCTATATGCTGTGAGGAGCTATGGCTACCCTTACGAGAGAGCCGTTAAAGACCTATGGCTGTCTCTCTCGTATAGCTCTGCGGAATCTATGGGTATCCTTATATAATACCGCTTGATATTTTGTGAGTACAGCTATCGTATAGGCTTTGATGAACCTACCTGTACTTCTATATAACAGCCCTTGGGCACTTTTCGGTACTTCTGTATAATAGACCTTGTGGACCTAAGGGTACCCCATTATATAGCACTTGACCACCTAAAGGTATCCTCACAATATAGGACTTCAGGACTTAAAGGTATCGTCGTTATATAGGACTTGAGGACCTAAGGGTACCCACACTATATAGGACTTCAGGACTTAAAGGGTACCCTCATAATATAGGACTTGAGGACCCAAGGGTACCTTTATATAATAGGACTTGAGGACTTAAGGGTACCTTCATATAGTAGCAGATGAGGACTTATGGATACCTCCATAAATAACTCTTGAGGGCTAATGGGTACCCCATAGGATAGGCGATGATCACTTATGAGTACCTTCATAGGATAGCCTTTGAGGACTTATGGGCGCTCGTATAGGATACATCGTACTCCCAGTACTTCGGAGTCCTGTGAGTCCGCCGTTTCCCACTTGGAAAAATCGGTATTTCGGAGTCCACAGAGTTTATTTTTCGATAACCCATTATGAAAACAGGTCTATTCGATGCAGAATCAAATTCTGCTCTTAACCTAAGTTGTTTCAGAGATAACCCAAGTAGTACAGCGAATCCAGCCAAAAGAACCGAATATGGCCCTAACACTACTTCCATCAAAAAACCACGTACAATGAGATGAATATAGCTCGGCAACAAAACATCATGAAACGCTCGAATTTTGAATTAAGAGATTTAAATAGATGGTGAATCATTTGAGAGTATTTCCAAAAATCCACACTTGTTCGGTTCCGATTCTACGCGGCAAAACGTGATGCACTCGCAAAACTTCTTTTTATTTCATCAAAATCCATATGAAAACAAATCCACTGGATGAGTTTACATGAATTAATAGCGAGCAAAGAATCACGACGATCAGTTCAAATCGTTGCTTTAATAAAACCTGCGTTAATCGCACTCGACTGGCGTATATCTAGAAGTCTGGTTTATTTTAGTATGTGTCACAGCAAGTAATAGCAGTCATTAGTACGGATTGTATAAAAATCGAGTCTCCGAAGAGTTGCATGTCTCTCAGCAGTGTTCCATTTCATATTGGTTTTGCTGATCCGGTACTTGATATTGTTTTTGTCTCAGGCAAGGGCATAGACATTTCAGTAGTAACTCACATCTACAGTCGCAACACCAATCGAAATTAACCTTAGAAATTAGGAAACACATAAGGGATAGAGCGCATATTAAAATGTTAACACCGACAAAACCAAACAAAACACAAATAATAAAGAATAGTTTTCTACCATCCGCCACCATCCAAATCGCCGAATGAACATCATTTTTTTCATAGAAACATGAATAATAGTTGCCGACCTATGAAAACAAAAGTCTGTATATCTTTTGAATGGGCGTCTCAATTCATACCTGTGTTGCTTTGTGTTTTTCGCGACTCTTCTCAATGAACATGCTACTGAAAATGGTTGTTTTATTGAAAATCTTGTAAGAAACGAAAAATCGTTCATCAAAACATTTGGTCGGGACAAGAGTTATTGTACCACAAATTGAACTCTGATATCTCATGAGTGTATAGTTCAGTAGAAGACATTCAGTTTTTGTGTAGCGCTGATAGTTGTTTTTTGCTAAGACATATATCCAAGTTTGGGTTCCACCAACAATAATGAACACAACAGAGACTACGCAGCAGACTATTCCTATTAAAAAAGTAATCTTGCTGATTAATTTACAGCGTTTCCTAGTAGTAGACCGGCAATCCATGGTCGGGCTATTTCTATCTCGATGTTGCATGATTGTTGCAGTCGATGTTTGTTAATTGTTTATTCCGATGTTTACGAGATTTTCTTTATGTTACCTATAACTCCTGGAAAGTGGCGTGTTTCTTCAATTTCTTTCGTCTGTTTGCTTACCTATACATGCTGCACGCAACAAAGTATGCCAAGAGAAAAAATGTGCTCGACCAATAAGACGCCGTTTCGTTTTCAGAGAACGCTTTCAACTGTTTTTTTCTTCCACTCTCGAATACAACTGTAACCCGTTGCATGCATCGGCGTCGATAATAGCTGCATTTGTTGTAGCTTTTTTGACAGAGGCGAAGAGTATTTCGAAATTTTCTTAGTTTCGAGAATTTTTGAAGTGTAAAAAGGAAGAAAAGGATAGTGGAGAACGTATCGAAATGAAGCTAGACATGAAGACCTGAAAACTGATTCAAGATGTCTAAAAAATTTCACATTTACTTTTGTGTCTAAGCAACGGCGGCTCAAATATCTTTAACATGGTAACACCTAGGGGTGAGAAGTTACCGTTACCGTTCCCAGTAACTGGTAACTTTTTCCCTAGCAACCGTTACCGTTACCGTTCCCAGGTAACGATTTGGAAACGGTCCTACTATGGAGGTACCTTTAGATCCTCAAGTCCTGCTATAGGCGGGTACCCTTGGGTCCTTAAGTCCTACTATAGGAGTATCCTTGAGCCCTCAAGTCCTACTATTGGAGGGTGCCCTTGGGGTCCACAAGTCCTATTATTAGGAGACACCCTTGAGTTCTCAAGTCCTATTATTGGGAGATACTCTTGGGGTCCTCAAGTCCTATTATTGGGGATACCCTTGAGCCGTCAAGTCCTATTATTGGGGGTACCCCTGTGGTCCTCAAGTCCCATTATTCGGGGATACCCTTGGGCCCTCAAGTCCTATTATTGGGGGTAACCTTGGGGTCCTCAAGTTCTACTATACGAGGGTACCCTTAGGGTTCTCTAGTTCCATTATTAGGGGGTACCCTTGGGTCCTTAAGTCCTACTATTGGAGGACACCTGTGGGGTCCTCGAGTCCTATTATTGGGGGTACCCTTGGGTCCTCAAGTCCTATATTATGGAGTACCCTGAGGGTGTGGGTGTGGGTGTGATACCTATTTGGCTTCTTACCCACACCCACACGCAACCTCACCCACACCCACACGCAACCCCACCCACACCCACACCTAAATTGAGGACCTAAGGATACTCCTAATAGTAGAACTTGAGCACCTAAGGATACCCGCCAATAATAGGACTTCAGAACCCAAGGGTACCCTCCAATAATAGGACTTGAGGATCTAAGGGTACCCACAATAGTAGGACTTGAGGAGCCCGAGAGTACCCCCAATAGTAGAACTTGAGGACGCAAGGATACCCCCAACAATAGGACTTGAGGACCCAAGGGTACTCCCAATAATACGACTTGAGGACCCCAAGGGTACCCCCAATAATAGGATTTGAGAACCCCACGGGTACCCTCGAATAATAGGACTTGCGGATCCCAAGGATACCCTCGAATTTATAGGACTTGAGGACCCCAAGAATCCCTCAATGGTAGGATTTGAGGACCTAAGGGTACCCTCCAATAATACGACTTCATGACCCCAAGGGTACTCCAATAGTAGGACCGTTGCCCCGTTCCCGGGTAACTGGTAACGGGGAGTTACCGCTCCCAGGTAACGGTCTGGGAACGGTAACTTCCCACCCCTATTAACACTCCAAGAGATTCTCACTCTATCGATTCCCATCGGATCTGAATAATTTCGTTCGGATTCTGTTGCATTTTTTGTCGGATTCCGGCTGCCATGCCAGACGGGATCACTACACCTTCCAACGAGGATCCGGTCGATTTTCATCGGACTTCGTCGGATTGCTTCTCTTGCCCAGATCGAATAATCTGGCACGAAAACGGCCGGAAAATACGAGGAAGGTATAAGCAGTATTTCCGGTGGGAATTTTCCGGTGAATTCCGACAAGTTTCCGTGGCTACCGGCAGGAACCATCCGGAAATCATCGAAAAAACAAATTCGGAAAATTGCCGGCGGGAATACTGCTTCTCAGCTCCAGCTATTTCCCGTGTGTTCCTGCAGGATACGATGATATGCCATGCATTTTTGTGCCGGTTCCTGCAGTATCCGTTTTCCGAAATCGTTTACCTGCCCAAGAGATTCAATCCGAACTGTGGATCTTACCGGAAACCATCGAATCCAAAACGGATTGCATCGGAATCCGACGTCTTTCGTTAAAAACCGATCGGATTCGCTCCAGTTTGCGTAGGATTCCTTGGCATAGGATTCCAGACCAGATTGCGTCGGAAAGGATACGGTCGGATTCTTTCGAAACCGACAATCGGATTAGGGTGTGGGTGTGGGTGCGGATGTGAGTGTGGGATTGGGTGTGGGTGTGGGATTGGGTGTAGGTGTGGGATTGGGTGTAGGTGTGGGATTGGGTGTGGGTGCGGATGTGTGAGTAAGGAGAGAAAAACATCCACACCCACACCCACACCCATACTCACATCCACACATCCACACCCACGCCCACACCCCACACCTCACACCCCACACCCACACCCACGCCCACCCACACCCACACCCCACACCCACACCCCACACCCACAGCCACAGCCACACACCTACCCCATACACTCACACCCATACACCCACACTCACTCCACCCACACCCACTCCACCCACAACCAGCGATGTTCCGGATTGGTCCGTTTTCATTCAACCTGCCCAACCCGTGGACCCGGCCGTGGGTTGCGGGTAGTTGTTTTCTCATTTTACGAATTTCACGGGCCGGATTGTTTTTCCGAGAACCTGCTTGTTCGATCCAGTTCAACTCGTTTACAAGTTTTTGATCTCAATGCTTTCAGCTTTCATTTCTTTTCTTCTATGTGTGTTTACGGTCACTATTTACAAAGTGTCTTCGTTCATCCACCGGTTGAGCCGCTTTTACTGTTTCTTTCATTTTTCAACGCGTAAATTCTTTCTAAAGTTTTTTCTTTACATAGCCATTCCAATGATTCACTCATTTGTTTTATAGCAGTCACACATAAAGGATCATGAAAAGTTCTGGATATATATGTTCTTTTTGGCATTACGCTATGACTAAATGGTGTAGAGAGTTCATTGTTTTTTTTTATTTAGAAACAGCAATGTTTAATGCAAATATTCAGGAAAGAATTCGATTGAAATTTGTTTTGAAAGACCAGACATATTTTAAAACGAAAGTTTTTAGAAAATTCTCTTTCAAAGTTTTTGAACTGTCAGAAGATTTTATCGAGTTAAATCAATTACGTAATTTTTCTTTGAATTCTATTTGTAAAAGTGAAGATCTAGCGTTGTTGCTTTATAGAGAAAAAGAAACTCTACATGTTCTATAAGAATCATGATAAATGCTTTTATTGCCTTTTAGCATTAGTTTTTTCAACTTCAGTTGAATACAGTGGTAAAAATGAAGTCTGCTGGGAGAGAAAAGTTGCCACAGGTTATAGTTTTTATATCAAAAAGAAAGCTTACAAACTTCTCTGCCAAACTGTATTACTTGGAACAAGATAGAAATTCTCCGTGAGAGATACTAAGTCAAACATTCTTTGAAAACTCAATTCGATCAAATGAAATTTCTAAATGGTATTATCTTCTATAAATTCTTTTGTATGACAGACCAATTGTCTTAATACCACATGAAAGCCTTTATAATAATGCACTGCTATATAAATAACGTGTTTTGAAGACTGACAGTGAATAATGAAGCAGCTGTTAGCGTCAGTGATGGATCACACTAACGCTAAACGATGATTAAGATGCGCCTTCTAGTCTAATTGGCTTAGGACATCTGCCCGGATAGCAGAAGGTATGGGTTCGATTCCCATGAAGGTCATCTTTTTCATCGTTCTGTCACATAACATCAGTGACACTGCTTGTCTCTTTCGTTCTATACATAAGAGCTCACAGCAGCTCAAAATATATTCTAATAAAAAAATGATCACCTAATTTTTAAAAGAGTTTTTTGATGTTTTTGTGGATGAAATTTTCTAGCCTTTGAAAAAATTTTCATTCAAATTCTTAGATGTATTTTTGTCATAAACACTATGGTTTTAATAACAAGAAAAACAAGGAAATCCACGATATTCTGTCACGTTCTGTTTAAAAAATACAGAACTGTTGTATCATCTATCCTAAATGCAGTTTTCTCT
This sequence comes from Rotaria sordida, assembly GCA_905250125.1. Taxonomy (NCBI): domain Eukaryota; kingdom Metazoa; phylum Rotifera; class Eurotatoria; order Philodinida; family Philodinidae; genus Rotaria; species Rotaria sordida. Next base: position 8,732 of record CAJNOL010002743.1, on the reverse strand, counting down.
CAAGTTTTGGTTATAGGATGTGAAGAAAAAGAAAAGTCGCACTTACGCTACCTCAAACGATATCTGTTATATTAACATTGTACATTTGATCAAATTTTGTTGATTTTCTTAGGACTTAATTGAGATTTTTCAATGCTGATGCATATACTCAGAAATAAATTAAGTGATATTCTAATTATAAAAATATGCGTTTCACAAGTAGAAAACAAATGGGTCAGTGAAAAACTAATGATTTTGACAATAAATATTACACGAATAAAGTTTGCATTAACCCGCGGGCAGCCCGTGACAGGTTGGCATGGATCAAAAAATATCATTCAACCCGTAAAGCGGGCCAGGTCCGATCCTCAACGGGTCAAGTAAAAAAAAACGCAGCGACCAACATCTCTGACCCACACCTTGCGCCCACATCCACTCACCCACATTCACACCGACACCCAAAGGTTATTCCTTGAGAAAAGTCTTGATGTTTCCATTCTAGATCCTTAACGAATTCACTAAGGAGCCTTCAAAAATCCATTAAGGAACCTTCAAGAATTCGCTCTTTTTTCCTGAGGAATGGCTGATTTCTGAAGAAAGCATGTGGCTGCAGAAATTCAGGATCCTGAGCAATTTTTCATTGTGTTTTGAACAAGATCCTGCCGGAATTTTGCTAGTGTGTGGATGCAGCGGGTTTGGGTCTTGGCGTGGATCGATGGAATACGCGCACTTCAGACGCCTATATCCACGCCCACACTCTCGCAGCCACAGCTACAACTTCCATCCTTTTTAGCAATTTATATGTTAAGAGACGCAACTTACACTTAATGCTGACGGTTAAATGGTCTGTTGACCGTTAATATTAACGAATAAGGTGATAGTATCTGCTCAGTTTTTATTAACATTAATGATTAAATGATTATTTAACTTATAAGATAAATAGAAAAGAAATGGTCAGGTTCTTTCGAAGAGGCCTCGGCATAGATAAAGGGTCATAAGTATATAAAAGGCGGATAGAATTAGTAGATAGATTAAGGGAAAAGATTAAGGTCATAAACTAAGCTGATGCATGAAGAACTTAGATCAAGGGAATAGATTATGGACTTAAATTAAGATAATCGATATAGATTGTAGAGTCACATACAGGGATAGATTGAGGAAATAGATTAAGGAGTTAGACTAAGCAAATAGCTTAATGAGATAAAGGTTAAAGTTGGATTTATGCCAACAAGCGCATGGAAAATGCCCAGAATGCGAACTTCAAGTAGAAATTTTTTTCGGCTTTTGTTACATCATTTGATAGAGAATGAGCTGTTGATCACGAAAAACACATCTTTTTCAAAATGTGCAAAATTTTCTTCTGCGTTCTTTTTCCACCTTCTGAAAATGATTTTTTTCAGATTCAGCATCAAAAACTGAGGACAGATAAGTTGTTAAATCGACTCTAACTGCGAAACTCTTTCAATGGTGACGCTTTGAATTGCACTGAGTACAATCCCTATAGGTCAATTTTCTAAACCTATCTAGTTTTTCTACGTAAGTGATGGGTGTAGGTGTGAGTGTGGACTGTGGATGTGGATGTGGATGTTTTTCTCTCCTTACTCACACATCCGCACCCACACCCAATCCCACACCCACACTCACCTCACACCCACCCATACCCGATTCCACACCCACACCCTATTTTAAGAACAAAAGTTCAATGAAAAATTTTCATTGAACGTCACTAATTTGAAAACTATACGAAAAAATATTCGAGATGATTTTTTTTTCATAAAAGACTAATAATCAATCACACTTATTAACATTTTCGTTAAACTAAGCATTGTTTAATAAAATTCATCGTGGTTTTTAAAGCATTTTAACAATGTTTTATCGAGAAACTCATTCATAAGTTATATGCTATTGTCAAAAATTTACAGATAATGTTATTAAAAGAGAGAACATGAAATGATAATTGCACTAATGTCTTATTTATTTTAGGATATGACAAAACCTGGTTTCTTGCCATTTCTCATGCGATATCCAAATTCAATTTTGATTGTAGAAGATGCTGAAAATATAATTCGTGATCGAAATCAAGACACATTTGTAGCCAATCAAGCGGTTTCCAATTTGTTGAACCTTTCCGATAGTCTACTTGGTGATGCTATGCATCAACAAATCATTTGTACGTTTAATTGTGATGTCAAAAGTATTGATTCTGCTCTTCTACGCGATGGACGTCTTGTCGTCGAACATAAATTTGATAAATTGAGTGTTGAAAATCCTCGTCATTTGTGTCTAGAATTAGGCATACCTGGGAATGGCGACGATATTCACGAATCAACACCCTTAGCAGAGGTTTATGCACGAAAAAATGCCGCACTAGGAGCTTTGTCGAACGATCTCGAAAATGGACGAACATCATCAAAAAATAAACGATAGTCTAAAAAGAATAAGAAGCAAGCACCGGATTCATTTTTGATTTTTATTCATAATTTTTTCTTAGCAGATAAAAGCAAAAGATTATATAAAATCATGTTAATCTATTTTCTTGTTGATAATAAAATTTAAATGAGAGAAATATCTCATACCACATACGCGAATATCAGTACTAAAAATTCTGTGCGGGTTCAAATTTTGAAACTTGTACCCCACATGATGGAGTCGAACTCGAAAGTATTTACTCTTTTGATGCTTCTCATCTCAGTTGATCTCATTTTCCGCGACTCAAACTTCCTTAAATAACACTCCACGAACCAAATGGATAGAGTGTGGAGTGTGGATGGGGTGTGTGGTATGCTTTTCTTTTCATCAATACGTCGCACCCACACCCTCAAAATATGAGAATACAACATTGTCTTTCGATAAATTCTTACTCATTAGTTTTGAAAGAATGTTATAAATGAGTCTTGAAATAAAAGGTAAACAGTAGTGACATAATCAGAAAAAGTTTGGTGGTTCGATTCCATGCTTACGATATTTAGAGAGGTCGTGTAAAGCGGTGTGATGCTTATGTTTTGTAGAGAAAGAATGCAACAATGTATTTATCTTTACACATCATTTTTATAGATTATGTTTCGTGCATTTAGTGGGAAAGTAATATTAGAAAAATACCAAGATTTCCTGTAATAAAATGCTACTTTTCCATGTGAATTAACCAAATCATCAATGCATGTTTGCAAAATGATGTTAAAATCGCACCCTACGGCTAAAATACATAAATCGCTAAATAAAATATCCGACATTGTATTGCTTAACTTGGTTTTCATCAATAACATTATGTGAAACGATTTCTCATAGGTAGTAGGATGAAATCGGTAAGATCCTAACATCAATGACAACAGAAATTGTTGTTGAGAATACTAATTATTCAAGATAAACATCAGCGATGCTTCGTAACTTTAGAGTGTGGGTATAGGTGTTTATCAAAAAAATACTCTTATCCACATCCTTCCATCAGACTAAGAATTTCAAAAGCATATGATGTCTTCGGATAGTTTCCGAGGAAACTCAATTAAACATCGACGGAGGAGATATAGAAGATATTGATTAACTAGTGCAGATAATCTTTATATAGTGCTTGACTTTTAATATCAATCCATTCAGCTATATTCATTCAACTTACCGACCCTTGCTCGAAAAAATCAATTATAAAAAATAAATAACTGTTTACTATGTCTCCTATATCTCCTAATCTCCTTCATCGATGTTTAATTGAGTTTCTGCGGCAACTCTTCGAAGACATCTAATCATTTTTGACGGGCTTTCATTTGATGTAAAATTCATTATTTATGCTATTTAAAATTATAGCAGTATCCCTCTCCCCCTAGCATAATATTATTTCCAACCGTATACAACAACTATATAACTCTTGTCAAACAATTGTTGGATAAATGAGAGTAAAAAGTGAAATGTTATTCTATTAGTTCAAAGCTCCTAGGATAAGCTACATATACTAACGAATGTAGCGTGTGAATGTAGCTTATCTCAGCCACATTTTTGATCGCGATACATTTTCTGTGACCGAAAAAAGAACTTTGAAAGTAAAGTAGTAGGAAATAAATATTTATAAATATAAAACTGCTGTTAAAATCATACTTTCCAAATAATCATTGAAAAACAAATTCGAACTTTCGCAACATTCAGTCAACATTAAAACATCACAAAGAATAGAACAAAAAACAGAATAGAAGATATAACTTATACAAAATAGTTTCATGCATTAATATCAGCATCTCTGATGCAATAGTTTCTATTTTATTCTGAGTTATGCTACTCATTAGTTTGTTCCGAAAAATATTAATGCATAAAGCTATTTCATATAAGTTATACCTTGTATTCTGTCTTTGTTTTTTGTTCTCTCCTTTCCTTTTCATCCTTTGTGATGTTTTGATGCACAAAGGGAAAAAGAAATCATAAAGAAAATGTTTAGAAGAACAGACAAGAAGAAGAAAAAAGAGGAAAGAGAAGAAAAGAAATGGAGTACTACTAACACCATAGCATTATTCCATATTTACGATTTACACAGTTGTCATTCACCATGTCGTCGCTCCCGGATGAGATCACTCTTTTACTTATTCGGTATCTTATTTTCTTTCTTATCATCTGTGCAATTATTACAACTGGCTATTTTTTTTGGAAACTAATCATGTCTCAAACTGTTGAATATCGTAATAATACAACTGTGCGTACTATTTCACTCACACCAACTGAAGCATTTTGGTGTATTGGATGTTGCTGGGGTACATGTATAGATAGAACAACCAATCGAATGACAATATCAACATTTATTATTTGGTATATTGTCAACATATTTTTAACTTTATTTCTGTTTATCATAAGCTTTCTTGTGCTTTATTACGTATTGAATGATTTGTCTAAAGTTTTAAATAAAACATAAAGATCCCTATTTATAGTTGATATATGCATGCGATCTATTAAAATCTAACAAAAAGTTTAAGTGTAAATCAAATAGAAGGAACATTCATACATTGACTATACATCAACTTTTGCTATACTGATTACGATATATTTCTCTTGAAATCTAAAGATTTCTGGCTCAGAAGTGACTGAGAAACGTGCAATAAAATGATGTAAATATGGTGAGATAAATAATATGGATAAATGGAAAGTAAAAGACTTTTGTAGAGAAAAAAAAAAGAAAATATGGTCTTTGACAAACTTTGAAATATGAATCTTAGCAGTCAATACAATTATAGTTGACATTAGAGTAGAATGTTGATGGAATTTGGTAGTCCGAAGATAAATGAACGTTGACAGACACAGTACTTTATTAGATAAATTTTCGATAAACTCTTCTTTTTCTCCTATTAATGAATTTTTTTTTTGATTGAAACTCAACATTTTTTGAGAAATATATCTATGTATCATTTATCTCTATATCCACCATTTATCAGATAATTCTTTTGAGTTAGTGAAAGTACTTTTAGTCCACAAACAAAAAAAATAAATAAGGATTTCTGTATAACCATTTCTCCAATGAAAATACTGAGCGTATCTTCGTTTTTTATCGACTCAATTTATTATAACATTATAAGCTCATTATTCAGACGTAAGAGATATAAACGAAAAGATAAATAAATAAACATTTTAATTATATTGTAATAATTAAAAAACTGTCGCCTTAGAACTGTCTCTATGCCAATCAATCGCTTCTTATTTTATGCATTCGATTGCTCCTAGACAGAGCATGTCAATAATAAGAAAGAAAGATAATTGTATATACATATGGATGTGTGTATACAGTAAAAAGCACACAAACTAGAACATGAATGAATTTATATTGAAAGGAGAAAATAATCATACAAGTGTGTGCAGTATGCGATTATTTAATTAAGCGTATAGAAGACGAAATTACAGATTTCTTCTATTTATTTTTTCTTTCTTCTTTTCCATCTTTGTTTTTCCTAATGCGTCGTGAAATAACTGCAAACCAAAAAACAAGCTTTTGCTTCCTACAATTTACTTAACAACATATTTTCCAAGGAGAAAAAGACTGCTACACTTGCACAGTGATAAGCAATTTTCCTTTATTTCTTCTCATCTTCAATTTAAACAGTGATATCAACAATGGGCATGCTGTTTATCATTGTTTGAGAAATAGAAGAAAATCTTTTCATCATCTGTTCGGCTATTTTGGTATTCTTATTTTTTTTTGTATATATGCTAGGTGAGTTCAGAATCTAGTTGAGATTCGGATAATATTTTATATTTTTGTAATAAAAAAAAGTTGTTAATATATAAATTAAGAAAAATTGTTTATTGATAATATGATTTAAATCTATTTTGTAGTTTATTTGACAAAATAGATGTGTTTCCTTAGTTATTCTATTTATAAAAGGAAATAAATCGGCTTCATATATTTTATTTAATTGAATATATATTTTAAGAATATTAGGATATGACACATTGAATGATGGGTGAAATTTTAATAATCGTAAATAGATTGGTTTTTTTTCTGTACTGATGAGATATTTTCGATGTATTTCTTTTAGGAGACATTGAGTGATTGATGAAATTTCAATAAGTAACACATAGATTGTTCTTTTCTATACCGACTACATGTTTCCGATGCATTTTTTTCCATGATGAGAATATGAAGACATCGAATGATGCGTTAGTCATCAATGCCTAGTAGATAATTTGTCATTTTAGTGTATTAAGTACATAACAGGTGATGCAAAAGTTCCTGCACAAATATCTCTCATTTTTTCATATGCTATTACATATTTTTAAAAACTTAGAAGTAGCCAGTCAGAATCGACGTTGAAAGAGCTTTCTAATTGTGCGTTCAAAAACCATTTTATAACGTCTTGGCTTGAAGTAATGAGCACATCTGTCAACAGCACAAAACTATAGTCTGTAAAGGAACAACAGATCAATATTTTTTGATTTTCTCCTGTTCATTTCATAGTATAGTATTAATATTTTTTCATTAGATTTCTTGTTTTATTCTCTATGAACATGGCAGAAAATATTTTGACAGTGTGTTAGGTAGTATGGGAAAAATTAACTGTGAAGCTCAACATATTTATCTTGGCAGTATCTTGGATTACTTGTAGGTATCATTTGGCTTGTTTTAATAAAATGGCGTTGATCAAATCTCGAAAAAGTTTTATCGGCGTCATCGCTATCGTTACGCTCAATTTTCACGATATTTCGTAGACCTTTGTTTTTTTAAAATTTTCCTAACATGTTATTTAAAATAATGTCGTAATGTTCTTGCCCAATTCGTCCAGAATTAAACGGGAAATCTAATAAAGAAAAAAGATCAACCAAATACCCTGAAACGAATAGAAGAAAATCAAAAAACATTGAGAAATCGATTTTCTGTTACAGCTAGTCCGAGCTGTTTTTAAGAATATGTTTTAATACTATGCAGAGATCTGTTGGTTACTCCAAGCCAAGACATGATAGAATCATTTTTGTGCACACAACTAGAACGCTCCTTCAATACCGACTCTGACTGGCCATTTTTGATTTTTCCAAAATTTGTTTTTGTACAGAAAAAAGGCGAAATTTTTTGTACACAAACTTTTGCATCACCCGTTATTAAGTCTTAGATACCCGTATACTGAGAAAATTTCCAACAGGGTATCTATATAAGTAACCTGCTATCAATATGCTACAGAATCTTAGTCGAGTGGCCTGCTGAAAACTGTCTCAGTAGTTGGGTACTTCTTCCAGCACTTGGTAGGGTTCTAAAGCTTCAGTGATGACAAATGTTTGAACAGTTTAATGAGTTAAACACCTAGAAGCATCTTAATAGTGAACCGTTCGATTACTCATAAAATTCTTATAAGTACCTTAAGTAGAGCCCGTCGGGTCCAAGAATTTTGGATCCGGACCTGGTTTATTGAGCGTTTTTTAGACTCGGACCAGATTGATTAAACTTTTTCGGAGCCGGACCTGGACTCGTCCCGAATTGTGCTCTTGACACTTAATGAAGTTTTTTCTATTCGCATCTGATAATCGCCCAGGAGCACACCCTCAACAATTCTGAAGCAATCTTGATCATAATCTTATAAGAATCAACTTATAATTGACTCTTTTTCTCAGAATGGCACCAATGAAGTCAGACCCGATCGGGTGTGAGTTCAGGACCAATCCAATGGGCTCTAACCTTGATGTACTCAAGTACGCACGGGGTCCTCTGACATACTGGTAGTAAGGTACGTTTTTGAAGCAACAAGAGAACTAAACTTAAAACTTACATTAAAGCTCTCTTTCTTTTCATTTAGAAGAATCGTTTGTACGTTCACCTTATAAGGTGAGCGAAAAATTTCATTTCAGTTTTGACGACAATAAACAAAAAAAATGTTATTTTGAGTATCCATGTGGTTTGATAGTAACAAATCTATACAAAGCGAGTAATACGCAACTTTCCTTCCGTGTAAAGAACCGAGAAAAAAAGGTAGATGTTAATAAGAAACTCGAAACTAACACTGTACTAGTGTATGGAATTCCAGTCTTTTTGAAAGCCACTTCCACTTTCTCTTTGTTTCGATAGTATACACATTGTAAAGCACTAATGTTTTTTAGATCTTTTAAAAACAATATGCATAAGAAAGATAAACAGCGTACAGCAGATGCTATGTCTATAGTTTATAATGGGAATTCTACTTCATTATTAGAAAGAGGAGACAACGCATCTTCGATTACACCATCGAACTCTGGAGGAGTAAATAGAGATGTGATTTCTGCGTCCTCGCCATCCACAACCCAGATTATGCCAACACGACCGCCAC
>CAJNOL010002742.1:0-15652 GCA_905250125.1 Rotaria sordida | reverse complement strand
ACAAGGCCAGAAACCGGGCTTTTCTTCGGGAAAACCTGTCACGATTCGTCCACTGACTGATTCCAACGAAACCAACGCTGGTTCCAAGTAGATCTCGATGAGCTCTATCAAATGGACACCTTTTGAGCTCAAATCGATGCACCCACCGCTTAGAAATCAGCCAATAGGTACCTGGACAGAGCTTTTCTTGCGGAAAATCTATTACGATTCGCCCAGAGACCGATTCCAACAAAACCAACACTGGTTCCCAGTAGATCTTGATGAGCGCTATCGAATGGACACCTTTTGAGCTCAAATCGATGCACCTATCGCTTAGGAATCGGTCAACAAAGCCAGAAACGGGACTTTTCTTCGGGAAAATCTCTCACGATTCGGCCACTGACCGATTCCAACAAAGCCAACACTGGTTCCAAATAGATCTCGATGAGCTCTATCGAATGAACACCTTTTGAGCTGAAGTCAATGCACCCGTCGCTTAGGAATCGGCGAGCAAGGCCAGAAACAGGGCTTTTCTTCGGGAAAACCAGTCACGATTCGTCCACTGACCGATTCCAACAATACCAGCACTGGTTCCAAATAAATCTCGATGAGCTCTATCGAATGGATACCTTTTGAGCTCATATCGATGCACCTATCGCTTACGAATCGGCCAACAAGGGCAGGAACAGGGTTGTTTCAGATTCATTTAACTTTATCATGGAGATTTGAATCTCAAAGAAACTCCACACAATCAAGAAAATTTTTTTTGTTTTGTTTGTTTTTTTTTGTTTAATTTATTATTTTACTGTGTGCAGGTGTTCTGATGGATTTTTATTGTATATTCTGTTTTTATTATTTTATTTTATTCTATAGATTTTCTATTTTTTTTGTTTAATTTTATAGACGATTTTCTGGTTTTTTTTTTATTAATAAAAAAAGTAAGAAAAAAACTGTTTAGAATAAAATAAAATAATGAAGTAAAGGTCTATTCAATAAAATTAAAAAAATAGTAAAAAAAAGTTTATAAGTTAATCATTGTATAGAAGTTTTTCTCATTTTTTCTTTTTATTGTATTGACGTTTTTGCCTATTATTTTATTTTATGTGTATAAAAATTTGATTATTTTATTTTGTTTTATTCTATAGACGTTTTATTAATTTTTTTTAAATTTCATTTGATAGACTTTTTTCTTATTATGTTTTTATTCATAAAAAAAAATAACCAGAAAAAAGTCGATAAAATGAAGTAAAAAAAATTAATAAAACGTCTATGGAATGAAACTATATAAGATAACAAGACAAATTTTTACACCATAAAATAAAACAATAAGAAAAATTTTTACACCATAAAATAAAATAATAAGAAAAATTTTTATACCAGAAAATAAAATAATAGGAAAAGAAGGTCGACACAATAAAAAGAAATAATAAGATATATATTTAATTCTAGGTTGTTTTGTTTAGTTCAGATTTTATTATTTTGTGAAAATTTATTACATGAAATTTCAATAGGTAAGCTTTATTAATGAATACCTTTATTTTAATTTCTTTTTACAAGTTCTAGATGTTTTTTTCGTGGTGAAATATGTGCTTTGGAATGATGATTAAATAAGTTCTTAGAATGGATGAAGAGTGTTGAATTTAAAATTTTTTTTTTAATATGAATAGTTGTTTTTTGTCTTTCGTTATTGTGATATTGGTTGAAGATTGGAATGATGTTTGAGTAATGATAATGAATAAATGTGTTTCAAATTTTTTTCTTCATTTTAGATGTTTTGATATGGGTTAACTTGAAGCAACATTGATCATGGATGTGCTTGTATGCGAGGTAGTTTTGATGAATATTTTAGTGTGTTTTAATTGTTGTTAATTTTGTTATTCATGCTTATATAGATTATTTGAAATTTTTCAAGATTATCTTTATTAATGAATATGCAAGTTTTAATGTTTTCTATGCGTTTTAGATGTTTTTCGTTGTGGTGAAACATTCATAGATTGGAATGGTTATGAATTAACTAATTCGAATGAATCAATATTGTTTAAATTAGGTTTACTTATTTTAGATTGTTTTCTTTCTGATGTAAGTGATGGATCAATTCAGCATTGATTAAGTACGTATGATGAATGAGTAAGTGTTTGAAATTTTGTTGTAATATTAGATGTTTAATACCTTACTGAACTATGTTTATGAAAGTGAACCCTGTATGTAGGGCAATCTGGATAAACTCATTTGGATTGTTTCGCTTACTTTAAACGTTTTTTGTGATGAAAATTATCGATGAGTTCAATGTTTATCAGTTAGGTGCCATGTGTCCATGAATATATTGAAATTTTTTATTTGTTTTAGATATTTTTGTACTGTTGTATAGGACATTTATCAAGAGGTCGCTTTATGAAGATATTTTTTATAAATATTTGATTTAAATTTTTTTGGTTATTTCAGATATTTTTTCTGATGAAACTTTTCCATCATTTAAAGTTCTACGAGGTAAGTATGATTTATATATAATTATTTGAGTGACGAATGAGTCGTATGACTGAATAAATATATTTTCATTTTCTTTTCATATATTAGATATTTTGTGTTGTTATAAATCATATTAGTATATGTAAGGTAAATACTTATAATTATTTTCTTTGAGTTTTGTTTTGCTTATTTCAGACTTTATTCTTGTGGTGAAGCCTATCCATCAGATTAAGGTTTATTAAGTATGTATTTCTTATCAATATTTCCAGTCGACTTGTTTTTGATTGTTTTAGATATCGTTTAATTTTATTAACACTTGTGATTTGAAACTATACTTGTAGTCAAGTTGAATGTCTCGCTCAAGCTGAGCGCCTAGTAGTCGTCGAAGCCAAAACCAAAATGATATAGTGAATGTTTTTATAGTAATGTTTTAACTGGTTCTGTATTTTTTTCGAGCATTTTATTTTTCATATTTTTTTGTATTTAATAGTGTATGCTTAATGTAAAATTTGTTGAATTTATAATAAAAGAAGAAGAAAATATATGATGTAGAATATCTTAGATCATGAATGAAGTATTTTTCGACAAGTTCCGTGTCGCATCCGATTGTAATGAAACAAGTAGATATTCCTAGCATGTCTCAACAAGTTCTATCCAAGGGACACTTTTGCAGTTTGGGGAAGTGTTGCACTTACGAGAAACTATTTTGTATCATTTATTTTTAAGCGAGGTATGTAGGATGTATGGTCAGTCGGTCGTTTTTTTGGTGACATGGAGGCAAATGGACTTAAGATGAGACCGCTGATACTTTCAGACGAGCACTACGATATTGATTCCAGTGATCTGATGAAAAGAAGATAGAATTGATTCGCGAATAGTTTTGGATGAAACACGACGATAGAATGAAATATAGTCTCTATTTTTCTTTGCTATGTTTTCATGATATGATTCAAATGTCTGTACAAGACGATAGAACAATTTTTTCTATAGTTCTTATTAAGTCTATGTAATGTTCGAAAGAGTTTCGACTCTCATCATTTTGCTATAAAGTGATGAGTTTCAGTAATGGAAATTGTGAGTAGATAAAAATGCTGCACGAAAATTTAATGATGGAAGAATATACGCTATAATCAAATAAAGTAGACGGTATTTAGTTGTATTGATAATACATGTTTTTGACATGATTTAGTCAGTAGATACAACAGCACATGTTTCTGAATGTGTAAATGGTTGCACGATCGTGATTGATAACTTGAGAGGTATGATTGTATGAAAATTTTTTCTGTGTGGGGATTCACAGTCTTTCATGTAATAGAAATCACTAATCGATCAGTTAGAAAGAGCCTGGGGGACTTATAATCTGATTGTTTTAGTTTTGTTTTATCTTTTAATGTTGACCGTACACCTTACATTTATTCTTGCCTTGCTTTCGGCCATCCTTTTCAGCGGTACGATAGACATAAAAGTACGTGATGATTTAATATCATTTTCAAAAGTTAGAAGCTACGGGAATGGCATCTTATCTACTTTTGTTTGACAGGTCTAAGTTCCTATTCGATTGGATATCATTCGGCTTGGATGTCAAATAAATGATAAGATGAGCGCATTGATAAAAGATGAAAAAAAATCATATTTCTAGTACGCGAATTATCAATTGAATTCTTCAATTTATGATTGGTTCTCGATTGTCATTGGTCTATTTAGATTTCTTCTCTTGAAAGTCACTGAAAAAAAAAAGATATCTTTCTCGCGCCATAAAAATACTTCCTCATAAAAAAAAACGACGACTGTCTTGCGACAACTTCCACTGCTGTCTATTTGTCTTAAGAAATCGGTTACAAGTTACTGTTTCCTTTGATTTCAATAATATTTTATTTGATTTTGTATTATAATGACTGATTCAAATTCAAATAAGAAAGGTAAGGATATTTGGTCACGAATTACTTTAGGTCAATTGGTCGCTGCTATTCAATCTCTCGGAGATCGTGTTGATCAACTCGAACATGAAACATGGCGATTGAATATTAAAACTAGATGCCCCAGTTCTCTTTGGGGTGAAGTTATCGATAAATTAAATCTTCGTCATGACGAAAAAACACGTCATTCTTTGTATAACATATGGTGCCTAGATCGTCACGAAATTCAGAAACTTGTTGGAAAAAAGAAAAAAATACATGATGGAACAGAAAAGGATGGATGCGAGAGTAATATTGATGACAAAGAACAAAATTCTGTTTCAGAAGGAAAAAATTTACCTTTACCTTCTAATCTTTCGTTGCCGCTACCAACATGGCCAAATACACGTGCTAATAAACAAGAAAATATTGATGAAAATAATCCTAAAAATGTGTTCGTCGGAGAAATATCTCTTGCTTTTACTTTCGTTGAATGGAAAAATGCGTTTAGTCGTACGGATCAGAAAATGAAAGATGATTGGACTGATATTTTTTATGAAAAGTTAAAGGCATCTGGAATCAGATGTTCAACGAAATTTAAAACACCAACCATCAAAAAAGGAAAAAGAAAACAAAACTGTCAATATTTCTGTTGCTATGCTACATGTACTATTGGTAAATGTCCAAGAAAATATCAAATAACTCTTCGCCATCTCCCAGATCAGAACTCGTCGGTACTTTTTTTGGTGCGATTTTTTGGTCAAGAAAATCATAATCCTGTCATCAAAACAGCTGCACGTAAAGTATCTGGTAAAAAACGTTTGCTTATCGGTAAGAATTTTTACTATTTACGTTGAAAATTTATATTAATATAATATATACATTTTAGGTAAACGAGCAAATGAAATTGGTCCACTAGCAGTGTACCGTGAACTCGTTAATGATGCTGATAGAGATCTGCTTGCCGCTGGTAATTATACACAATGCCCAACGATTGAAACAATAAAAAAAACGGCCTCAGATTTCCGTAAGAAGATGTGCATCGACGAAAGTATTTTCACAGAATGTCGTATAATTCGTAAGGTTTATTTGAAAGATGATAAATCATCCGAACATATTCATGGTAAGTCTAATATTTATGAAAAAATTCACTCAACAATTTCTGTGTTTTTTGCCTCAGGATACATTCATGATACGGGAGAAATGCCATTTCGTGTACATTTATATTCTGAATCGCAAATTCGACGATATGTAAACTATATTAGAAAGGAAAAGTATTCATATGTTCATACAGATGCCACAGGTGGTATTCTACCCAAAATGTCTGAACAAAAACATTCATTACTCTACGCTATCATTTTCAAAGATGGTATCGATGTTGATGATACTGTTCCGCTTGCACATGCAATTTTAAGTAGTCATACAGTGGCAAGTATTAGTTTCTTTTTTGGCAGATTAGGTGAAAGTATCGCTGAAGTTCACCAAAAAAGGGTTCGTCCTTCTTTTTTTATAATTGACTTTTCAGCTGCTATAATGAATGCCGTTCTGCAAACATTTAATACTGAAACGATCAATATACATCTTAATCGGTGTTGGAATGTAATACAAGGACAATATAATGCTCAACAACTTCGATCTTTATCTTTTATCCATTTATGTTGTTGTCACGTCATACATGCCATTGCACGAAGTTTAACAGCTGCGCATGTTGATAAAAAAACTCGAAGAGCTACACTACATATATTTGCTTTCATCTTATGCAGTAATGATATTGAACAATTATATGATATTCTCGGATCGGTGATTAACATCTTTGGCGACCCAAATGAACAGAAAGCCAAAGAAAAACTTAATAAAATGCTTGCGCTTGAATTTGACGTCGATGAAGAAAGTGAATCAATGTTGAAGGATGGTAAGAAAATATTTCAAGAGGCAAAAGAAATGGATGATGAGTTGAGAGTAGTAGACGAATATCTTCGTTCTAATGCCCCTATAATTCATCAATCACCATTTAATAAGGAAGCCATTCGACGTTATCCGGACTTAGCTAATATTATTCATAATAAATCAAAAACTGATAAAACTAATAATCCATTGTTTTCTCCATCAATAATTCGTATTTTTTATCGATGGTGGGCCTATTTACCTCTATGGATAGGCTTACTAATGAATTTTGAAGAACGTTACTCGAATGATAAAAAAAAAAATTCGTCTGTTATATATTTTCCTGTTCGTTATTCAAATGCCATTATTGAGAGCTACTTCCGTACATTCAAAAAAAGTATTTGTAAAGGAAAAAAAAATAATCTCCCGTCAGATATTATCATGGAATTACATGGAAGTATTCAAGTACAATCAAAGGCGAATGAATTTGGCCTAAAACAAAGCTCAAAGGGAAGAAAGAGAAAAAAACAAACCGTAACGATAGAGGAGAATTGGGGCAAGGGAACAGCGGATACGAAAATTCGAAATGTTTATCTCCATATGATCGACAAATGTGCATCAAAACGTGCTCGAGCAAAAATTGATGGAGCTCAATCAGATGATGTTATCAAAAAATACAGGTACATTACTTGAACTTCAAATTCTTAACTTTTTTTCGATCTTTAGTGATGCGGAAGAAACAACAACTATTGCATCATCACATAAATCAATAGCACCTTCTGAAGAAACAGCTAATGATATTTCGTCAAAGTGAGAAAAAAATTTTCTCATATCAAAAACAAAAATATTCATTTTAGTGAATCATCTCGAAACAGTGATAACCGTTCTACACCATCATCATCAAAACGGAGTTCAACAGTAAGTAGTAAATATTCTATTGATATTCCGATTACTTTAGATAAACCGACGATCGACAATGATGAACAAAATGAAATTTCAATTGAATTCAATTTGGACACAAATTCATATTCTTCAATCACAAGTACTTCATATACTGTTCATAAAGGTATGCAATAATATAAATTTTTTTTTTAATCAGATTAACATTTTCTTCATTGTAGAACCCAAAGTGACAACTGATCAATCATCAAAGAAGCCGCCTATTCAACGTTCACCCCAACCAGAAACAATTGTTGATGGCTATAAATTACGATGGCCAAAGTTCGGAGTGGATAATGTCCTTTTCGAAGGTAATTAGAAAAATTAAGCCAATATTTGTTTCCCAAAGATTATTTTCATTATTTTTTTTTTGTCTTTTAAGGTCAATCATATTCTCTCATACTTACATGTCCAGTAGATACAGCATTATTTGCTTTATATTTTGTTTACAAAACTGATATAAATCTTGCTGATGAATTCGATAACGCACCAGAATCATCACCATATTCGACACTTGTCAAAACGTTTCAGTTAGTCGAAGGGTGTGGGTGTGGGTGGGTGTGGGTGTGTGGGTGTGGGGTGTGGGTGTGGGTGTGGGTGTGGGTGTGGGTGTGGGTGTGGGTGTGGGTGTGGGTGTGGGTGGGTGGGTGTGGGTGTGGGTGTGGGTGTGGTGTGGGTGGGTGTGGGTGTGGGTTAGAGATGCACCAGTCCCAGTTCTGACTGGTGAACTGGATCCCAGTCACGACTGGGTACTCAGTCATTTGAGCTCGAGTCCATTAGTCGAGTAGTACTTTCTTCTTTTCTAGTATATTGTCATACAGTGATTCCTAGACTATTGAAGTACTGATATAAGCTATAACATTGAATTCATTGACTAATCATATATTTCTATGTATCAATCGTTATAATTTAGAATAACTCCTCCCCTCCCCCCCATCCCCTCCACAATATTACAAGATCTCCTCATAATAGAAGACCCCTTTGGGAAAAAAATTGTGTTCCGCATAATAAAAAACCCCTTCCCCATTTATTTAAGATTTTTTTTTTGAGAACTGAAGATTTTCATTAGTTTTTTATCCCGAAACGTGTCTATTCTTGGGATTTTCAGTTGAAAATTTTCAAATTGATGAGTTCAAATGTACATTTAAGATTCGAAAGTCGTGAAAATCCTTTCTCCAATTTTCAAAATCGCTTCGGTTCTCTCAGAGTACCTTTTTAGTTACAAAATCTATCAGTGTAGCCGCTATGGAGCCGAAGTGTAGTACTCATGAGACTCAGGCTGCTACAGATTTATATTATATTCTCAAAAACGGGTAGAAAAGTTTATTTTCAAAAGATATCAAATAAATGGATAGATTACAACTAATTCTATTGTTTGAGTTAAAGCACACGCTCTAAAACTTTATCCCAACGAAACTATTTCATTTCGATTTACTACCTCTTCCTTCGCTCCATTTATCAGATTTCCTGAATATATTTATAATATTAATACAACCGACGCAGAATGTTAAGTTTCTAAAGAAACATTGATCAAAATGATTAATTTATAGCAGTTTCTATTCGCGCATTTCAAACATTTTTTTTCTAATGCGTGCTTTTTTTCTTGTTGCTATTCGCTGTATTATTCTTCTGTTAATCGAGATTATCATTATTTCATATTATTCGATGCAAGGTTTAATTTAATGGCTAAATAAGCTTAGTATAGACATTGATTGCATCTTCGTCAGATCCTAACAATCTTGTATGCATACTATTGTACTGAGTAAGACACAAAATAAATGTTTCTAAAAGTTAGAAAGTAGTTTGATCACGCTTTTATGTAACTTATACTACCGTTATGAAAAATCACAAAAGATAACCTTTCACATGAACCGTATAAACTTTTATCTGCGCAAAAAAAGGAGGCTAGCTTTTTGCGAATACTCATAAACATATTCGAAGTATTGAAAAGCAAAAGGTTCTAGAAATTTCCACAACCTTTTAGATATAAGTGATTGTTACGACATGTAATGAGGAAGAGGGAACAAGCTGAAAAACCTTGACTCAAACTTACGGTCACTATTAGTTTCTTCGGAAATATATGTGGGCTATACGAAGCTTAAAAACATAATATTTAGAACAGAAACTAGAAATTACAGAATTTAAAAATAATGTAGCCACTGATATTAATTACTCCCTATTGTTTGTTGCTGTGGGAAGATATCGTGATGTTTTTCCCAGCATCTGGTTACTTTGATAGGAACTGAGGAGCCGTAAATCCTGAACTTAAACTTGCATTTACTAAATTCTTCGAAAATACTCGTGAGTTTCGCAAAAATCCGAGAGTCATAATAAAAGACCTCCCTAAAAAATTTTTCCGCTTAAACATAATAGAAGACCCTGGGTCTTTTATTGTAGGGGGAGGGGGGGGGGAGGATTTACTATAAATAAATTTTATATGTCTTCGTTAAACTTTTATGAGCTATCTATTGAGGCATAGTTTTCGTTTATTATCATCTGTTGAACTATTTTCTTTGCTATAGATAACTCTTCTAGATAATGAATTTCTATAACGGCTTGTTTTAGAAAAATGTTTCCTGTAAGATCGATACTGAAATAAAAAATAGAAAAAGCCGGATTCATTTTAAGAAGCATCAAAACGAATACGATTGACTCATGTATTAAGTGAAAGCTTGTAATCGATCAAAATAGTACTAAATCAGAAATTGTAGTCATGAATGATTCGGTTTCGTATTTTGAATTTCAAACTATATTTTTATTTTGCTAATAGTTCCTAGAAGAATGTTTAGAATATCTTGTATACATTGGAGGTAAATATATTTCAAACCAAAAAGAGCTTGTCAGGACAGCCTCATTTAGGGCTCAAATGTGGAACTCACATATCTTGTTTGATTTCATCACATCAATACAAAACATAGAGTGTAAAAACTCTGTAAGGCGATCCTTTTTCTTCCCGATTCTCGATTGTCAGGAAAGATCCTTCTTTTTCTTCATCTTAAGAAGAATTCTTTTTCTTTGAAACAGGTGTCTTGTTTTGCACCTTTATTATTGTTACTTATTCGTGACTTTTCATTGTCCTAATTTTTTAAATTTAAAACTTTCATTATTATAAGAACTGAATACAATCACAAATAATGTCGTTGTAAATAATATTCATATAATGTAAGTAGGAAAGTCTGTAATGGAAAGTGTCTATAATGATGGATATCTGGTTGCAATGATCTGTAATGGAGTGGGAAAGGCACTGCAAAAACCTCGCCGTAAAACTTAATTACTAATACTGCTGAAATATATTAATAATATTTTACGTTATAACGATTGGCACATAGAAATATAAGAATAGTCAATCAATTCAATATTATTGCTTATATCATTATTTTATCAGCCTGAGAGTCAATGCATTCCAATATATTAGAAAAGAGGAAAGTACTGTTCGATTTGCGGAATAAACATCAAATGACTAAGTACCCAGTCGAACTGGACACTCGGTCCGACTGGGTGTCCAGCCCGACTGGGTACCCAGTCCGACTGGGACCCAGTTACTGGCACTGGTGCATCCCTAGTTCCCATGAACTGGAACTGTCACAGTCCTTATGACGAAACACATATGATGATGCATTTTAGCTTAGGAGAAGTATAATTAAACGCTCAATTATCAAAAGACTGAGCATCGGTAATAACAGTGCCGATGATGCCAACATGTCTGACATTATTATCAAGTCCTAAGTGACTTCGAATGAAACTGTGCTGAATTATTTTGTAGTTTTATCTATGCAAGTGAACCCGTATCCCTATCTGTTCTACCATAGATTGTGGTAGGGACAACGAGGAAAGTTTTCCAACTAACTAGTCGCTTTTGACTTGGGTCTATGTTCATCATGTATACTCTAAAGCGTTATGAATACCATGAAAAGAGTTCGGAGTGCTAGCTTATTGTTACCGGAATATTGAATTTTTACGGTTTTTTTTAACATAATACCGTAGCTTTCCCGAAACACTAAAAACACTGATTTTCTAATTTCGATTTGAAACTTTGCACAGAAACAGGCCGTAAACGAGAATAGTTCATTGTTGAAGTTTCAGATCTTTTGATTTACTCCTATTCTGAAATAAAAACATCGAATCTGTCGACGTGTATGAGCAGTGTAAACGACACGCTTTTACGATGGGTGTATCGCAGAATAAGAACAACAAAAGGATGTGAAATTTTCAGAATGAACTATTCTCGTTAAAGTCTGTATCTGAGCAAAGTTTCAGGTCTAAATTCAAAGATCAGTATTCCTAGTACTCTTGAGGGAGATCACGGCATTGTGTTAAAAAATACCGTAAAAATGCAGCAGTTGCAAAATTCTTGCAAAGCAGAATTCAGAAGTTTGTAACTTATGTATTTTTACATTATTATTGCGGCGCTGAAATAAGTTATGAGTACTTCATTAGAAATCTATTACACTTCTATAATTCTATTTAAGAGACTGAAGACCTGTGATTGAAAGATTGGTTAGACTTTTATGTGGAATTAAAATTCTGTTTGAATATTAGAATTCTATTCAAAATGCTGCTGTGAAGAAAAGAATTCTTAGCAGAATTTTATTTCTAATGAATATATGTTTGTGTTATAGTATATGTAATGAATTAAAGATTTATTTGAATATTGCAGTTCTATTTCAAATTCTGCAGTATTTCGATCAAGTACAGTCTCTATCATGAATTAAAATTCTGCTGGAATAATGAATTAAAGTCTATATATTGGGTTCAAAATCTGCTAGAATATTAGAATTTTATTTGAAACTTTACTGTGAAAATAGAATTCTGCTATGAATTCTATTTTTTGATAAATACTTACATGTGTGAAATAGTGGCGTAATCAGAAAAACATGGGTATTAGGGCTTAGTCCCAGATCGATTGTGAGCTTTTTTGAATCGTAAAATTTTCAAAAACATCGACTTGATATTGCAGAACTTTAACACTTAACATTATAGTCAGCCTGAAATTTATGTGAGTACAGTGGCTAATTTAGGTAAATAATCATATACGTCATATACAGAGTGGCCCATAAGTCAGGTAACTGAAGAAAAAATAAAATATCTCCATTATAACCCGACCAAACGGACTTATGTTATCACTAAAGATAGAGGCATGTTCACACCGCAAATCCATACGAACAAGGTTAATGAGAACCGTTGCTAAGTATCACTATTGAGCTCAACAAAAAGGTTTCATTGGTTCACAGATAAGAAAAAAAAACGCTATACTAAACATAGGTTCTGGCTAATCTTGCTTTATGAATTTGAAGGGTAAACAAGCCTTTATTTGTGGTAAAAAATTCAGCTCGTTTGCTGGAGTCGTGATGGGGATATTCAATTTTTGCCTCGGTTACCTGACCTATGGGCGACCCTGTACATGAACAAAATATTATGAAAACGAAAGCAGATAATTACTTATTTGAGCATAATGCCATATTTTTGTGAATGTCCAAACACTCAGCTCTAAGCCGCTTCTTGGATTTACAACTACATCACGTTCTAACTGTAAGAAAACAAACATCACGCAAACGATCATCAGTGATACGAGCCACCCATGAACCAGGGTCGGAATAAAGAAAAAGAAGTGAAGATCGGTCAAAAACAGGCGATGTTCAAACGCAGGAAAATAAAAGTAAAACAGAAACGAATATCCAGGTCCTTTTTACGAAACTTTCGCTTTTTCGAGATTTTCTGAGAAAACTTCTAACTGAACATCTAAGACGCGGAAAGTCATTAGATGAAAACAAGCAGCGTTCGGATAGCGGAGAGAGTGAGAGCCATAAAATGCGATTTTTCATGAGACGTTCCTTATCGATCGCCCACTAGTGACTTGGACCGTAGTTCTGATCTATTTAATTTTCGAAACGCACGTTTAATCTGACTGGTTTTTATTTATTTAGATTTAAAAACTCCTGAACCCCACATGTGGGTGGTGAGACTGAGCCCCACCTGCCCCTCCCCCCCCTCCCATCCGGTTACGCCATCAGTGTGTGAGTTTAAAGTATACAAATTTAACTTCTACTGCGTAATGATGGCCGATTTGTCATATTGAAATTCTGCTGAAACATTAGAATTCTATCCAAAATTCTGCTGTAAAAATAAAGTTCTAAGCATAATACTATTTCTGGTCGTAAACAGATGTGTGAAAAACGATATGTTAAATTGAAGTTCTACTAGAATATTAGAATTCTATCCAAAATTCTGATGTGAAGATAAAATTCTAAGCAGAATTCTATTTCTGGTGGGTATGAAGATGTGTGAAACTCTAAAGCGTACAAATTTCTGATTTCTACCGCGTAACGATGGTTAATATGTTACCCTGAAATTCTGCTGGAACATTAGAATTCTCTTTAAAATGCTGCTGTATAAACAAAGTTCTAAGTAGAATTCTATTTTCGATGCGTATATAGATGACTTAAAACTAGACATGGGTGAGACCAACCTTTTTGTGGTCCCGATCCCGATCAAAAAAATTTTCGGTCCTGGTCCCGGTCGATAAAAAAATTTTAGTCCTGGTCCCGATCAAAAAAAATTTTAATCCTAGTCCTAATAAAAGAATGCTATCGATCAGAAAACATCTTCGATTCTGGCTTCATCCTTAATCGATAAGATTGTGTACCAGTCCATAAACCTGACTTTGAGTGAAAAATGAAAATTTTGGAAAAAAAATAAAAATGTCTAGGGTAAATATATCGAAAGGAAAAATGTTGAAAAGCAAAAATGTCGAAGGCAGAGACGCCATATTTGATTTCGATGGAATGATAGTACCTTCGAGATTTTTATTCTCGCAATTTTTACTTTCGATGCTATTCACAATACTCGTACTGGTGTTCATAATAGTGGCGTAACCAGGGGTGGGCTAGCCCGGGCACCGGAAGAAAAAAAATAATAATTTCCTTCATTTACACTACTTCTGCTGCATTTTTTTTAAAAATCATGAGACATTGCCCGAGCACCCGCGAGTTTCTGGTTATGCCGCTAGTTCATAAGTTGGAGACACTTTGCAGGTGCATGACTACGTAAGCTATAATATTCTCGTTTTTGAAATTCTATTGCTCTACTTAAATCGATAGACGCTTTATCTATCATCAACATTATGTTTTCGACATCTCTGCTGCTTATAGGAATAATATTCCATGTAAATTAACTGATTAATAACTGTCGACATTCATGAAGACGGTACTGAATTAAATTTTTAGTAATCTTGAAACCTGTATTCTAATTTTATATTAAAATACTCTTCAATGTAGAGTATTAGTTACGAGCAAAACAGGTGTTTCTGGGTTTTTATAAAAATAGTTTAGGTCTTGGTACCGGTCGAAAAAAACTTTGGTCCCGGTCCCGTCTCGGTCCCGACCAAAAACAAATTTTAATCCCGGTTCCGTCCCGGCCCCGATGAAAATGAAAATTTTGGTCCCGGTTCCGGTCCCGAACCCGACGGGACCGGGTCCACTTTGCCAATGTCTACTTAAAACCCATATGTTAAAGTGAAATTCTGCTGGAACATTAGAATTCTGTTTGAAATTCTGCTGTAAAAATAAAATTCTAAACAGAGTTCTGTTTTTGGTGGGTTCATAGATATGTAAAAGTCGATATTTTGAATTAAAATCCTGGTGGAACGTTACAATTCTACTCAAAGTTCTGCTGTAACAATAGAATTGTTAGCAGAATTTTTTGGGTGGATACATCGTTGTATGAAAGTTTGTAGTATACAAAATTCTGATTTCTGCTGGGTAAGAATTTTGCAGACCCTCCATTCTACCTATGGCCTTGGCCATTTAACAAAATTCTACTGACATAATATCAATATAGCTCTGCAGAAGCTGGAAAGCCCTGTCATCGTATTTCTAGCTGAAAAGTACTAATTTGAGAACCTTTCGTTCGTAACTTTAGGTCTTACTGATGTCTGCCACTCGTGCAATTCGTAGCTTTGCTTGGATGGACGAGATGTCTCCATTTGTATCCAGTACTGTCGAGATAAAAATTCAAAGAAAAGTTGATTCGAATATTCAAAAAAAGAAATGAAGAAGAGGATGTTCATATGTTGGTTGAGCAATATTTTAGACTGCGTGATCTTGAAAATGTTGGCTTCCCGTGTTTGATATACTTGTTGACTAGAAGGGCATGAAAATCTTGTCCAGAATCAAGGCATTCGAAGCGTTTATGTACGTTACGCAAGGGGGAAACATCGTACTTTTGTACTTTACGTACTTTACGTACTTTAATGTACTTTGAAGTACTTTAGAGTACTTCGTTGTACTTTACAGTACTTTGAAGTACTTTAGAGTACTTCATTGTACTTTACAGTACTTTAAAGTATTTCATTGTACTTTACAGTACTTTAAAGTATTTTAATCTACTATAAGGTACCATGCAATGTTTTAAAGTACTTTATGGTACTTTACAGGCAATTTAGTCTGCTTATTAATAACATTGCTTTTTGTTATCTATTCTTCTGTTTTTCA
>CAJNOL010002741.1:5617-24702 GCA_905250125.1 Rotaria sordida | reverse complement strand
GTGTTGATCTTGTCATCACGCCCACACCCACACCCACACCCACACCCACACCCACACCCACACCCACGCCCACACACACCCACACCCACACCCACACCCACACCCACACCCACACCCACACACACCCACACCCACACCCACACCCCACACCCCACACCCACACCCACCCACACCCCTTTTTCAATATTTTCGTCGCCTCTTCGTTTGTGTGTATCCACATGACTGTATGAATTAGCGAGAATAAGAATCATGGGAACATGCGCATGTCAACTCATGCGAATATGTTAACAACTAGAAAGTGGTTTACTATGCAAAACTTAACTGAGTATGGTCAAGCGAGTCACAGCAACAAGCGTTACTTATTGGTAATAGATCAGGACAATTCAGTTGAAATATTGTCAATGTATCTGTGATATTAGATATGCTCGTTCATCTCAATAAACACTTTTACCAACGAAGCAGGAGCTATGAAATGCAAGTTGATTTCAAATGTTTGATTTTTCTTTTGCTGTTCACATTAATCATCAAGAAGAGTTAACTTAGACTTTAATACTAGTAAGAAATATGCCAGAATTGCACATAACTCATCATACAATACATCTGATTGCCATATACACTCAGTTTTGAATTGCTTATGTTAATAAGTACATAAAGCAATTCAATTGACAAAGCAAAATATTGAGAAAGAGTTTCAATACAGCAACATAAAGTAGACAATTACGTCATTGTTACTTTAAATCTCTACAATTTGCCCAATAAAAGATGTCATGACCAGTGATAGAGACCATTTGTAAGTTCTTTTGTGCACGTACAACCCAGTTTATATTGAATTTATTTTTCTTACTTCAATTCATTTAAGTGAACGTGATTTTTCAATCAATTAGTTCATTATTGATCCTATATGAGAAGAACATTGTTTAATATCAATTGAACTACAGATAACATTCTTTTAAAACACACGCAGAATTTATTTTCTTGTAGGATACATCCTTTCTTTGTGAACGAAAAATCAATTACGAGCCGATCATAATGGTAAAATAAGGTAAAACATGATATTTTCGAGATGTTAAAATTTCTCTCGAACTGTAATAACGGGTGGGGCAAAAGTTTTGCATTAATTTTATTTTTTACATGACTCTGCACTGCAATGTTGTAGAGATTTGAATTTTGTTTTTGTTAGAAAGAGCAAAGTATCTAGTGCAAAAATCTATAAAAGACTCTGGTTGAAAATGTTTTTCGAAGATCACAAGAATCTTAGAACAGAAGACATCGAAAAAATTTTCCGTAACTTTGGTCAGATTTTTTTTCTCCAAAAATATTTGTTTGCCCTTTTTCATCATCCACTTTCGACGCTTTCGAGCACCGTATTTATACAGTTGTTCATTACAACGAAAGCTTTCATTTGATATTAAAATAGTTGAGATAACATGCGAAAGAATGGACAAAAGATAATTTGATTAAAAAACATTAATTGTTCGAATTTGGTTTTGCAGCGTGAAGGCAAGCTTTTGTCTGGATACCTCACAGAGAAGTTGTGTCCTATTCCAAATAATGTCGTTTAGTAAAGAAGTCAATAAGGTTTCTTTTCCATGTGGATATATATATCTTCGGATAATACCTCTCGCGAAATCGAGTTTATTTTTTCGACTTCTATGAACAGTGAAGGAAAATTGATGGCTCAGACGATATCATAAAAGAGTTCATTTCGACCGTTATAAAGCATGTAGAAAATTTCTTTTTTTTCTAAAACAATAGTGTTCTATCCTTACATTATAAAATCTGGATTCGACGACTAAAAAGAGAAGCTGTTTAATTATAAGACGTTTTTTTCTCAGTTCAAAAAACTTGCAGAAGAATTTTTCGACGTCTTCTGTTCTAAGATTGTTGTGGTCTTCGAAAAACATTTTCAATCGCATTCTTTTATAGATTTTTGCACTAGATACTTTGCTCTTTCTAACAAAAAAAAAAATTAAAGCCTCAACGACATTGCATTGCAGAATCGTATAAAAAATAAAATTAATGCAAAACATTTGCTCCACCCGTTATATTTGAAAAACTGATATATAAGTTAGAAAATCAAACAGAGTATGTGGAATATTTTCTACAGATCAAATAATTGTATGATATTATGAAATAACCAATAAAAAGTCAAAGCTAAAGAATCTTGCTAACTCGAAACACTACAGTATTCTACTTCGTTTATGTTTCACAACTTCTTTTTATTGAAGATAAACAGAGTACAGTACTATATTTTCAATTTTTATACATTGTAGTTTCACTCAATCGAACTAATAAGCAAAGAGTTATGGATTTTTGATAACAATTATTATGAAATTGTTTTCTCTCATTATAAAACTTGTTCATACATTTTTGTTACGGAATTTAAATTTTTTTCAATATCACGGGCTGATTAAAAAAACCATTGAGAGTTCGAATGAACTGTTCAAAAATATATTTTTATCTTACTCAAGAAAATTCATGATTAGAGCTCAATTTTTTATTTTGGAATTGTTGATATTGAATTGATATGTTGAAAAAAAAAGTTATTGAATAATATCTTCAAGAAAATATTCTCGAACATTAATTCTTCTTTCTTTAAATTTATATTATTAAACAATTCAAAAAATACTGATGAAATAAAGTTGCATCAATTGTTGCTAAGCAATTACAAAAAAAAAAATAAATAAATCATTTTCTATGTTAAATATTTTATCATAGTCAACATTGGATAGCTTGAAAAAGAGGATAAGCTTCTAGTAGATCATTTTTCTTCAAGTTATCAATTTCATTTTTATTCTAAACTACTTGACAAAAAATATTTAAAAGACGATGACAATTAATAGTCAAAAGCATACTTTTATGTTTCATGTTTTTCGAGTAGTTGTTGTCAAAAACCTAAATTCATCATTCGATCGAGTTCGTTCAACTATATCTGGCTCATAGTACTATTGAAGTGTTTCAGAAAATGAAACGAGTCATTATGAAAATAATTCAAATTGATGGGTAACTACTCTTAAATGACTATGATATCTTAATATTTTACCGATTCACTGTGATGATGGGAAAAAAACAAGTGACATTATGATATATCGCACATTTTTCCCATTCTATGATTCACTCTATCTTTCCCTTCTTTCAGCTACTCGATCGATGAGTAATAACACAAGCAAAGCAAACGCAATATTCTTATGGGAATGAAACCAGGTGTCTGAGTAATACATGATCATGAGTAATTAAACGTAATGGGATAAATGTATACAAGCCAAACTTATTTAGTAATGTATGTATATAAGCAACGCCAAGCTTTTAACTTTTGCATACAATAAACGTTGATATGTTACAACAAGTAAACGTAAGTCTTTTAAAATTATATTCTCTTCAAAAGGCCTTTTTCACCGTCAGTATCCAGTGAATTTTTCCATTCTTAAGTAGTACAACTAAGCTTGTATAGTAGTTTTTTTCGCATCACAATAATTATTTTTCTATTGACAAAGTACTGTCTAAATGATGAGCCTTTTCGATTACTGAAAGAAAGAGGACCAGCCTTTCTCTTAGTATGGATGTTAGTTGAAACCACTGAAGAGAAATAAAGTATTACTTGCATTTGATTGATATTAAAACTACAGTACTCGATGGTGAATTATGTAACTATATATGAACATTAGCATAACGTTTTAATCAAAATGAATGATAATTCATGTAATTTCTCTTACTAATAAGTGAACTTCATGACTTTTGATGTAGTACACATAAGAGAGAAATTATTTTTTTTATTTAAATTCTATTATCAAATAGATAAGCTTATCGAGAAAAAAGCAATTCGTTTTCTTACACCTTTCTTTATAAGAATCGACAGCTGAATCAAACATTATCATACTGTAATGATTTTTTTCATTTCATTTTTTTTTGTAAAGGCATAATTATAAGGCAAGTCGAATCGGTTTCTATTTTTCTTCGGAGAAAGCAGGATGAAATGCTGAAAAAACAAGATAACATTTCAGAAGAATGTTTGGATAAATAGTCATTTTTTTGATGATTTCTTCAAGCGAGATTGAATCGTTCCTACAGTTCTTTGTGCAATAATCAAGAGTATAATATTGAAAATTATTTTGAATCATTTATCAAGTTTTTTTTTTTTTGGATTTTGTTATCGGTAATACTTACCAAGAAACATTCCTAGGTGTCCAATCGCTTTTAAGTCGAGACCATGTACATCATGCCAATCTTTTAGCAAAATCCTCTGGTCTTCCTCAGATCATCAAAAACTTGTGAATTGCTTCTATCTTTAAGTATGAACATTAAACAGGAGGCATAATCTCTACTCAAAAGCAATCAAAGACTTGGAAATGTTCTCTCGTTAGATAAAAAGTACCGATGATTTTGAATTCAAGTTAAAAGAGATAAAATTTTAAACACGAGAATTATGTTAATTGTGACCAAGACTTCGATTCTAATTAATACAGAATTGGAAATTCGAGCATGAATGAACTTCTATTCGTTCAACGGAAATAATAAAGATCATTTATTAAGTCTGAATTTTGCTTATTTAAAATTTCTATTTTCAGGATTCGTATCGATAAGCTAAATAAAAAAGCATTAGAAAATGAGGAATATTCTGTTTTTCCGAATCATGATTTCTTTTCTGGTCATAAGTATTTTGTCGGCTCGTGTTGTAAAACGCGCCATCAATTGGAATGGACAAAACTGGGCTATGGCTTGTGATTTCAATAACAATGACCTTTCAAGTGTTCAAACTAAACCAGAACTTTGTGGTCCACAATGTGCTGCGACAGCAGGTTGTACGCACTTTACTTGGTCTAACTGGAATGGTGGGACTTGTTGGATGAAAAAGGGTCCAATTTCCAAAAGTGATGCTGTTCCATCCACTGATTCAAGTATGGTCTGTGGTGTACTGTCTGATGGACCAAGCGGAGGTTCTGGATCGAGGTAAAGCACTCTTCGACACTCAATTTATAAGTAATATAATTTTTTCTCTCATAAATATCCGATATTCGAATTGGTGTGGCAAGAAAAAAGGGCGTCCGATGCATTCAGTTTTGACACAATTCTAATGCTGAGAAGTAACAGAAGCATGAGAAAATCATTGCATTTTATTTCTTCATCGTAGAGATCAATCGTAGAAATTTTTCTTCTCTTATTGGAAAGCGAAAAATTCTGTTGCTGAAAAGAAAAGTAATATTAATTATTTCTTTAATTCTAGTTCAAAAAAACGAGGTATTGCTTGGCCATTGGAAAATAAACAAGATTCACCGAATGTCTTTGCTGGTGGAAAAATCTCCTGGGTTTACAATTGGTCGCCCTACAGAACTGATATTGCTGGTGCAGAATTTGTTCCAATGTTATGGAGTACAAACAAAGGCCACGATGGAAATCAATTTTTGAATCAAGCAAAAGGTGCAAAGTCTGTTCTTGGTTTCAATGAACCAGAACGTAGTGACCAAGCAAATATGAGTCCAGTAGAAGCTGCAAATGCTTGGAAACAATATATTGAACCTCTCAGAGCTCAAGGTGCTCGACTTTGTTCACCAGCTATTGCCTCGACTGATCAAGGACTCAATTGGTTGCAACAATTTCTCAATGAATTGAGTAAAAATAATGGAAGAATTGATTGTCTTGCTTTACATTGGTATGGTCGAGGTGTAGATAATTTTATCAATTGGATTACCAAAGTTCGGCAACAGACTGGTAATCGATATCCTGTTTGGGTTACAGAATTTGCCTGTACATCATGGAATGCTAATCAACCTGTATCTCAACAAGAAGTCAACGACTTTATGAAACAAAGTATTGCTCGCTTGGATTCATTGAGTTGGGTAGAACGTTATGCATGGTTTGGTGCACAACGTCAATTAGATGCTGCACTTGGTTCGGCCAATTGTTTGATTGCATCCAATGGACAATTGTCTGATTTGGGTCGAACATATGTATATGGCTAGTAAAATACTATTATGACAATGACTTTAAGAAAAAATCGATGTATTTTCTTTAAATATTTCTCATATAAAAAGTATCTTGTTTTAATACTTGTGTTGTTGTTCTTCAATATACAGTGGAGTGCAAAAATAATTGCCGTTAGTATTTCATAAATTCACTCTACTAAACACAACAAATATTGAAAGTTCTTTTATATATAGATAATAGATACAACAGGGTATATAAATATAATAATCAATAGTTAGCTCTCTTTCCCTTCAGTCAAAAAAAGCAGTAAAACATATAGCTTCATTGATGCACTCAAATAACTTAGCGTCATTTTGCCTATGTACATTGAGTATGTTCTAGCCTAAACGGTGTGTTCGAGAAAAAGTTAAAGAAGGTATGAACCTCGTTTTGAACCAAGATCTTGTAGCCGAAGTTTCAGCTCGATACGACGTCTTCTTGTTTTTTAAGGTGGGAAAGAAACCCAACACCACCTTCGCAACTTGTGACCTCTCTTTGACGCTGAAGATGAATTTTGAGAATTCTGCACTTGGAACAAAATTTCATCTAATAGCTGAGGACTGTCTATTCTGAAAATTTCAAGTCGTTCGAACAAGTCACTGTCGAGTTAGTACAAAAATCGGGTTGGGGCACCGTTTTTGCTGATCGTTCTACACACCGGGATGTTCTATTTGCTTTTAAGATCCCATGTGGTTGGAGCTCATTTGCATGTCGTTAGATACTATGAACAGAAGCCTTCTTTAAGAATACGATTTTCGCAGCTCAGCGATTGTCGTAGTCCCGGCAGTGTAAGATGACCTCTTGATATACTAGAAAAGCAGTGGAAACTCGAATCACGATGTCTCTCGCTCTACTAAACGATACTTTTTGAGGAGTCTCACCCTCACTGCAATCTATAGTACATCCTTGATTGCTGATAAAAGTTTGAGAAGAATTCGTTCATGCGCTTGACAGATATGGCTCGAGAAAATGTGTAAGTGCAGCGGCAATTATTTTTGCACTCTACTGTAATTCTGAAATATCAAATGTAATCAGCATTGGTTTTTTTATCCATGCAAACATTGAGTCTATATATAGAACTTCGATGAGCGAAATATGTTGTTGAAAACGTCAATCAAAGATATTGACGAATAAAAAAAAGACAATCGAGTTCAAAATCAAGCATAGAAATCGATAAGAAAAAAAAATAATATCACAA
Organism: Rotaria sordida; assembly: GCA_905250125.1. Taxonomy (NCBI): domain Eukaryota; kingdom Metazoa; phylum Rotifera; class Eurotatoria; order Philodinida; family Philodinidae; genus Rotaria; species Rotaria sordida. Next base: position 17,543 of record CAJNOL010002741.1, on the reverse strand, counting down.
TAAAATTTTGAATACTGCTTTTGCCATCCTTGTGTCGCAGATCTAATGAAAAAGAAAGTCAACGCCAACATAAAAGGAACGTTATACTGTCTTAATTTGCTTCTAGAAAATTATCTAATGTCATTGAATAAATCATTTGAAGGTAAAGATTATCGAAAATTTGACTATTATCGAATCGGCTTAATTCGATATTTTTTTTATCAAATCATAAATGGTGATCACCCTATTAAGAATTAAACAATTTAATAGATCTGCACATACATATTTAATTCTTTAGTTCGTGAGCGAAGTCTCTAAAATTTATTAGCGCTTTTATCGGGTAGATCATCTGTTTGTTGATACCAGAAATATAAAGATGTATGGAACAATGAGAAATGTTCCCAGTAGCCAAACAAAAAATCATTAGAATCTTATTTTAAGAATAATAGTGTTTAACAAAATAAGAAAATAAGCCACTATGAACATACAGATATAATGATTACATCTCTTCTGAATTTAAAGTACAACGAAAATCAAAAAAGAATTAATATAATAGTCATTGATCTATAATTCAACATATGAATGGCACCCGAATTCAAAAGAAAATTTACAATAATAATTAAGAAGATAAATAAGAATAAAAAGACGGGCCAATAAACAAGTACCAGCAATCTCAACTATTAATTCATGATGAAAGTTAGATCGAGTGATCATTTTTTTTAGTTTTCACTATGTGAGATAAATTCTCAATAAAATCAGTAATTAATGTTTACACCTCAGCATTAATTCAAGACAAGAGAAAATCCAAAGAAGATTTTTTTTTTACAGATTTTTTCGAACTTTTAAACTTCTTATTCTTTGTCTATCATTTGAATACCGTATTTCCTATTGTAAAGCAAGGCCCTATCATCACGAAGTACATTGATATGATTAAATTGATCGTTCTCTCTCATGTACAACAGTGGCATTCTTGAAGACTTTTGATCAGTCCTCTCGTCAAAGTGTATGTAAAAAGAGGTCGCAAAACGCTCAATATCTTCTATTTTTATGTGTTCATTCACACTAGAAGTTTTGTCAGCTTTCGTTGTCATGTGTTGAGTCTCTTTAGTTATGTCTATTTCAAGAAAGGTTAAGAATCGTATGTGCTTAAAAAAAAAATAGTCAATCATATTGCAAAGGAAAAACGCGAATTTAGGAATTTTTGAGTTTTTTCGAGTTTTCTCGCATTTCCTCAGGTTTTTTGTTTTATATGAGTTTAATTTCAACCTGATATGCCATATCTCATCATTCAAATTGCCTGTTCTTTTTTTCTTCAAGGCTATCTCGCTTCTTTCTCTCACTTCCAGAGGACGACTAGCAGAAAACTATATTTTTCAGACCAACTTGATATCAATTAATAAATGAAAAGTTATCATATGCTTAAATCAATTAATTATATCCTTTAAGAAGATATTGTAGTTCTGATGAGTCAAAATGATCATTATTTTCGCCATTTTCTCCAACATAGTAGATCAGAGAGTTTTACAGAACAATAAAAACCGATCTCGCACCCTATGTCTCGTTTCGTTTCATGCCTCATGTTCTATTCTGCCCCGTGCTACTTCCCATTTTTCAGCCACCTCCCAATCTGTCTATTTCTCAAGAATTGTTTCGAACTGTATTATTAGCGTAACAGAATCTTTTCAATTAACAATGGTTAAGTTAATTGTGTTCCCCACAGATGACATGTTCTTGAAGAGGATTCACGAAAAACTGATTGTTTGTTAGCTCAAATGGAAGGAAACAGTCTGGATGGGGCGAAGAAAAATCTTGAGGGTGTGGGTACCGATCCAGTCCGACCGATGACTGGCCGGTCTAAAAAATAATTCTAGACCGGTAAAAACCGGCGAGCTTATGAAGTTTATTCATAAGATAAAAGTGACCTGAGGGGGAATTTTCATTCCAGATGCTTATAGATTTTCACCTCGGGGAAAACAGCTAATTTTTAAAAAATTTTTATCAATTTTAAAGAAAAACAATCAATGTAACGAAAAGTCAAAATAGCGCTCATTCGGAAAGGCCTAATCTTGAGCATTCTGTGTCCTATTTTTCAAGTATTCTCTTATAACTTAAAGGTATAGGTAGAAGTTAATTTAAAAAAAGATATTTCGCACATTTAGAGAATAAATTTTTATTCGAGTGTGGGGTGTGGGTGTGGGTGTGGTGGGTGTGGGTATGGGTGTGGGGTGTGGGTGTGGCTGTGGCTGTGGGTGTGGGTGTGGGTGTGGATGTGGGTGGGTTGTAATCTTCTATTCTCTCACACGCACATCTCGCACCCACACCCACACCCACACCCACACCCACACCCACACCCACACCCACACCCACACCCACATCCACACCCTCACACCCACACCCTCACACCCACATCCTCACACCCACACCCACACACCCACACCCACACCCTACACCCACACCCACACCCAGTTGATGTTCTTGATCAGCTTGATAAGCCCTGTCGAATGATGTATGATTGAACATAATCTATTTTTTTGCTTCTCTTTTGCCTTTGGTGCACTTTACCCTGCCATTTATTAGGATGCCAGCGAAAAGCTGCAAACGATACAGAAAATCATAAGAATAACATCAACAGATTCAGATTTAAGTAGAAATCTGTAAGACAGTCGATCAGAACACTTAGCCCACCGATCAATGTGTCCAAGTCAGGGCAAACAGCGTGAGACACCGCGAAATTACACGCCACAAGGAAGTCAAAAAGCTGCCAACTGGGTGTGGGTGTTGAAGAGTAGAAGATTCGCATCCACACCCACACCCCACACTCTTCATAATCTCATGAACAATGAGTCCAGTTTGAGGGTGTGCTTCGTACCGAGCTCACACGGCGAGCTTAGCCCGTGTATCAAACGCTGCACTCGCATTGCTATTTTGTGACGCGTTGATCCAAAGATCGGAGTGTCGTACAATTTTCGTCTAAACGTTATTACAAAGTTCCGTTTTTTTCTCAATTCGCTGCACCAAATGATGATTTTTGAAGTGAGAACTCTGTTTTTTTTTCGAGATAATGAAAATGACTTTCAACAGCGACAATGATTAGATCAAACATTGCTACCCTCTTTCGAAATTTTCGTGTTATTGACGATCGTTAATTAAAATTTAAAATAACTATGAAGGAGACAAATAAAAAAACCAATAACTCTATTTTTTATGCTTCTATATGCTCTAATTAAAAATCAAAATCTTAACATAAGTGTAAAATCACTTATATAAAGTATGCCGTATTATTGTCATGTATCATTTTCTAATGAACAAAAAGACAAAATCAATAAAGTTTGTTTTTTATTTTTATATAATTTTGAAGTTATTCATAGAAGATCAATAAAGAAATACATTCGTATATAGAATATAATTTATTCATATTTACTATTGAAAAGAAAAACAAAAATAAACAGATATAAAAAAAAAATATTCATTTTTTTACAGTCACATTTTATTTTTCATTTTTCCAATAGTAAGGAGAAATATTTTATATTTGTGCTTTTAATTTTAGATTCTTATAAAGATATAGATAGTAAGTATTGACATAGTCTGTTGTCCTAATACAATAAAAAACTTCGCTTTTATTGAATCCCTATTTAGCTGTCTGAGATATCATAAACAATTTCACATAAAAACAAGATTATAGAGAACAACCTGCTGATGTCATATACCGATTTTTCTAGTGACAATAAATTTTAATTGATGTTTTGTTCTTAAACAGAGCTCAAGACATGGATATTTACGTAAAGTCACTCTCTCATCTTGATGAGGTGCAATTTTCTGTTTAATAAAATATTTTTTGACTTATTTTCAATGTTTCAGTGTATATCCAATTGACTTATGAAAAAAACATTGAAGATTTTACTAAAGTTCGATTTCATCTGTATCAGCGTCTTTTGATCATGAGATATTATCAAAAGAAAACTTCAAGATATGTTTACATTGCCGCATGTGTCATAAATCTTTATGATTCTCTCGTAACCAATAAAACGCATTGAATAAGGTTTCACATATATCTACCAGAATTTGAAATAGCCTATACCTACCGTTTCGATTTTTATATTTATATTAGACCATCTTGAAAAACTGGTTTTTCTCATCAGAACTAGGTAAAAAAGAAAACCAATTTTTGTTCAAAATATTCTTTTGAGAATGTAAATACTTTTGAAGTTCAAGTTCAAATGGACAAGCTAAATGCTTTTCTTCTTCCTCTTTTTTTTTTATTGAGACAAAAAATAAGATGAAGTGTCGTATCTTCTAAAATATATATTTAAATTGAAAAATGAATTGAACTGAAAATTATCAATCTTTGTATCATCTGTAAGAGAAATTGTCTCATGTTCCTGATAATTCAGATCTTATTTATTTTAACATGAAATAAAATGTAACAACTTTTTTTTTCAGAACAGTAGTGTTCTGTTAACTATCAGTAATCAAATCATAGAATAAAAATATAATGAAATGCTTTCTTGTTAGTCATTGTCTAATTTTGACTGATTCCAACTACCTCACATTATACAGAAATGAATTTTATTGAATAAGTATGACTTTTTTTTCTTCTTTGCCATCACTCGTCGTCTTCTCTTTCGGTGAATGTTTTATTGCTACTATGCGCAGTTTTTCTCATAGAGTGCTTATTTGATAAGAATTTTAAAAAGACGAAAAAGCAGGGAGCAAATACAGCCAGCGACGGAAGATCAATATTTGACACGCTGCAGAAAAAAGAAAAGAATCACTCGAGGACAAAAAGCAAGCGGTGTGAGACGCAAAAAACTCTATCAACAACAACATATTATCAAATTTACCCAGAACGTTTTGGCTTCAATTACTTGATCGTGGTAAGTCAATCATTAGAAAGATTCGAGAAGCAAAATAAACGGTTTTGAATACTATATAGTTAGCGCCAAGACACTGCAAATAGTCTACTTCTTTTGTTATCCCGCTGTATTCATCAATTTCAGTTATTAAAGAGATAAGAAACCAAAATCAATGTAATGTAACTACGAATTTAATGAAACTACGCATAAAAAGAACACGAATACAATGGTGAATCTTGAGTGTGAGTAAGAGTAACTGTAGAAAAGCTTTCAGTTGGAAAGCTTCGGACAATAGAGAAATCTATCAGGATGAAAGCTGAAAGCTTCAAGTAGTATGTGAATAGCTGAGAGTCACAGAGAAAAAAATCGTACGCTCACAAACGTTGATGACGACGACGGTACAGGAACCGCGATTATCCAGCCATTTATAAGAATGCTAGCAAAAAGTGTCAAGCGATACAGAAAATCGTAAGAATAACATGAACATATTTAAACTCAAGTAGGAATCCGTAAGACAGTTGATCAGAACATTTAGCCTACCAATCAATGTGTCTAAGTCAGAGCAAACAGCGTTAGACACCGCGAAATTACACGCCACAAGGAAATCAAAAAAGCTGCGAGCCACTTATCCATTGAACTAAGCGCCCGCGACGAGTGTTGTGTCATACTGAGAATGCTTGAGACCTACATTAATATGTTAGATCTAACCACAATCCACAAATTGGCAATTCAAGAAATTCTAGAAATTCAAGGAATTCAATTTCGTGAATTCCTTGATTTTCTTGATTTTCTTGAATTGCCAACTTTTGGATCGTGGTTACTGCTCAGAAAATTGCTTCACATCCACAAGAGTTTTCGCCCTTTCAAAGGGTGTGGGTGTGGGTGTGGGTGCGGGTGTGGGTGTGGGTGTGATGACAAGATCAACATCCACACCCACACGCACAACTAGACTCCTGCACACCCACATCCACACCCACACCCTTTGTCACGGTTATTTATCTGACGCTATGCGTCATGTGTGTACGACGTATTCGGTCTTGTTCCTCCCTGAATGACATAGCACTTCGATAAAAGACAACGTAATTCTGACGTTCTATTTTACTGTGTATATTAATAAGTTGGTTTCGCTGATTTAGCAAACAATTTACAACAGTACTTATTCTTCGAACGAAATCTCAACAAAATTTACACGCAATTAAATGGCTCAGACTACTAAACCAATTCTTATTACCGGAGCTGGTGGTGGTGTGGGATCTATTTCAAGAATTATCGTTGAGTTACTCAGAAAACAAAATTTACCAGTTCGAGCTCTTGTCTAACGTGATGATGATCGTGCACAAGCTTTGCGTGAACTAGGTGCTGAAGTCATCATTGATGATCTTACACAATTGCCCGATGTTCATCGAGCAGTAAACGATTGTGGACGCATCTACTTTAGTATTACCGTCGCTTCCAAATATCTCGAGGCCACTTTAAATACGATTGCCGTCGCCAAATATTACCATGTCGAAGTCTTTGTTAACATGTCTCAGGTATGTGCGCGCAGTGAAAATTAGAGCTTGTTAAAAGAACTTTCTCTCTAAAATGTTGCATTCCACCTATGATAAACTGTGGTTCAAATTTCTTTAATGACTAACAAAGAAATCTAATTGTCTTCGTTTTTTAGATGACTGTGTCAAAAGTGAACATCAACCAAACCTCTTTGAGTCCACAAGTAAATGCATATTGGTTGGGAGAGCAGGCTTTGGAATGGTCGGGCGTACCTTTCGTGAATCTTCGTCCAACTATCTTTATGGAAGTAAACTGCTTTTGCTTTTTCAAACTATTCCTTCAACTCATATAACTTTTATCAGAATCCTCATTTATATCACTGGGCCAAATCTGCAGTTGCCGAACACAATTAACTGCGCATTCCTTTTGGTTCTGGTCGTATACCATCCATTGCTGCCTATGATGTCGCTCGGGTGGCCGCTATTATTCTTGCCAATCCAGCTGCTCACATCGGAAAATCGTATAATCTTACCGGCCCGAAAGTAGTTGATATGAACGAGGTAGCTGATGCCTTCTCTGCTGCCCTTGGTCGCAAGATTCGTTATGTTCCACTTGAATGGGATGAATGGAAAGCCACAACATTAAAAGAACATGTATCAAAAGGTGATTGGGAACAGCATGCTGCTGATCATTTGGCCAATTTAGCTCGTCTCGTTCAGAAAGGCACCGTTGAAGTATCTCCAAATGTTGAACTTCTGACAGGATCACCTGGAATGGATTACGGGGAATGGGTGAAGCAACACGCTGAAGAATTCACTAAAAAATGACTGACTTATTTAAAGCAGCTCAAAAATAGTGACAATGATACTTTAATACCCTATAATAAACTTTACGCAACTTTCTTTTTATATGCAAACGTAGTATAAAAAATGCTCTATTATTCTGTTGTATTTGATTATTTTTCAACTAAATATCATACTGATAAAATTTCAATAAGAACTGTTTTTCTATGATATGTGACGGTTATACTAATGCCTATTTAAAAAAAATACGATTTTTACTGTTCGAAAGAGGAGATAAAGATGCATCGAATCGTATATTATAGACATTTTTGAATTGATTTTTTTGAGGTTTTCAATCGATCTCTTTGAAAACAAATACAGTACGCGACAAAAGTATCCCCCATTTGAATCTCAGTCACAATATGAGCTGTAGAGCTGAAAACTAGTGTACACATAGTTCTCAACGAATGCTGATCAGCGACACCACCCGCATCCCGATTGCATGAACTATAAGAAAGTTATAATGTACGCGGTCTGTCTCCATTGTGGACTTCATAACTCAAGAATGGAACGACTTTATGAATCGGGATTGGTTTTATTTTGTAGCTCTGCACTTTGGCTATCTATGATAAAATTTTCATTGAACTTCAATGAGTCATTGTGGAACTAAAACCATTTTACTATAAATATCGATACGTGCCAAAGCCGACCTATCCCATAGTGTACTTCATAGATCAGTGAAAGTTTGATAGATCGACTTCAAACTTGCAGAAAAGTTAGCCCCACAGGCTCTTATTGTTCTCTAAAATTTTCAGACTTATATCACATACTAGAGAGAAATGGCACTATGCTCAAGTTCCAGATGTTGTCATAGGCCTAGCTACTTGAATACTCAAGCAATTGATCTCATCTTTTGGGAACATAACTAACACATAAGGGAGCACAATTCCACCAAAAAAAGTTAGAAAATTCACCAGGTATCATAGAAAACAAGACATAAACTTTTTATAGTCAATTTTTTGCTCACCGTCACACCCTCAAGATAACGGTGTCAAAAAGACCTTGTGAGGATACTATATTCGTTATACAGAAGAATTAAAAAGTATTTATCAATCTAATTTAATTCTTTCAAGAGTCTTCTGATAGTTTTCATCATGATGGTGAATCAGAGTATGTATGGAAGCAAGAATATGGATGGAAATTGGTATGTGATTGTGAAAGGGATACGAATCCTCACTTCCACTCCCTATCTTCTTCAGCTCTGTTAGAATGAGAGAAAAATTGATTATAAAAAGTTTATGTCTTGTTTTCTATGATACCTGGTGAATTTTCTAACTTTTTTTTGGTAGAATTGTGCTCCCTTATGTGTTAGTTATGTTCCCAAAAGATGAGATCAATTGCTTGAGTATTCAAGTAGCTAGGCCTATGACAACATCTGGAACTTGAGCATAGTGCCATTTCTCTCTAGTATGTGATATAAGTCTGAAAATTTTAGAGAACAATAAGAGCCTGTGGGGCTAACTTTTCTGCAAGTTTGAAGTCGATCTATCAAACTTTCACTGATCTATGAAGTACACTATGGGATAGGTCGGCTTTGGCACGTATCGATATTTATAGTAAAATGGTTTTAGTTCCACAATGACTCATTGAAGTTCAATGAAAATTTTATCATAGATAGCCAAAGTGCAGAGCTACAAAATAAAACCAATCCCGATTCATAAAGTCGTTCCATTCTTGAGTTATGAAGTCCACAATGAAGACAGACCGCATACATTATAACTTTCTTATAGTTCATGCAATCGGGATGCGGGTGGTGTCGCTGATCAGCATTCGTTGAGAACTATGTGTACACTAGTTTTCAGCTCTACAGCTCATATTGTGACTGAGATTCAAATGGGGGATACTTTTGTCGGGTACTGTATCTGTATTATTCCGTCTCATTTACACATTGCTTCTTTTTTTTTACGAAAATTTTTTTTATTTGATTTTATTAATTGTTACTGTTTTAACTCTTTCGAGACGATGATGCCCACTGGTGGGTCTCATTATATTTTAACAAGAAACTTAGTAGAAAAACACTTTCTTTTTCTTCTTTTCTTACGTATAAGGTTACACGTAGTGTATCATCAACTCTGCCTTCGTCATTGTTTGAATCATTTCTTGCATAGCCTGATGTTTTTCGTTGAAACAATCAAGACAAAAAAATTTATCAGTCAGACCAGAAGGTTGTTATTTTCTTTGCTGTTGCATAACTCGCTTCTCTTGATTGTTGTTCCCTTCCTTTCTCATAGCAACCAGTACATCGTCTGTGGACATTGCGCGCAGAACCTTCCTTTTCTTCGAACTTGTGATCAGCGAGTTTGCACTTCGAATGGCTTACTGATTGTTGTCTTGGACTGGGTTTCAGCTTCTCAAATGGCATACTAAAGAGCAAGGATTACACAAAACTTTCACAAAACTTCAGAATGATCATGTCGTTTGTCACAGTATAGCTTTCTTTGTAAAGTCACATCATTATCATCAGTAACTTCTTCAGAACTTTGAAAATTGAAATTAAATTTTAACGAAACTATCATTCGAACCATTCCTATAACTCAGTAAGCTACCGTTGCTTTCTATATTGGTTTCTTCAAATAGCATATAAATCATCATAGAATTTTAGTTGTTTTGATACACGCGAGAGGAAAGAATCTCAGATAATACTATGAAAAGAATACAAAAGAAAAAAACATCGAAATTTCGTTTCGTTATCTTATTCTTACTGTGCAATACATAGAAGAAAGAAAAGAAAAACAACTGGCAGCATATATTGGAAATGTCAACGAGAGCATTTATCGAAAAATGAATCCACATGAAAATGAATCTGTTAAAGCTATTTTCTAGGAAAATCGAATTGCCTCGAAAAGGTTAAATTAAATAAATAGCAAAAATACTTTTTCGTTTATATTGAAAAATACCTAGAATAGATGGGAAGGCTAGAAGTGATTCTATTTTCTCTCATTCATTATACAAATAATTTAACGAAAAATTTAAATAGTATAATATCCGACTTCATACACTAACGTAGGCATTCAAAAATGGTGGACAATTCTGTTTTCTAATCAAAGGTAAAAGAAATCAAAATAGAATTTATTATACTCGCAACAGAAAAAAAAAGGAAAGGATGTCACATTGATATTATAGAACAATGTTTTCTTTCTCTTGTTCTGTCTTTTTTTTTCTTTATCAACTACAGACTCATGTTTATACAAGCATATATTCTTTAGTTATTCACCTGGAGTAATGTTTTGTGTTGTTTACGTCGTTTCATCTCTTGATAATATGTATCTTGAATAACTTCGCAATAACAACATGAAAAAGATTCGTCAATTAGATAATTTCTTCGTTAATTAGTAAAAAAAAAACAAATCTTAATACGAAATTAATGAAACATTAATATTTAAATTTTAGTAGATACATTTATTAAGAATAAATGAATCTTTCATGCTTTTTTCAACATATATTGACTGGATGAATTTTGTAATAAACAGATAGCTTTTTTTTTTAAATTTCTGTTTCGAGTATGGTGATTCAATCAGATTCTTTTACATTTCAGCAAAAATGAGGAATAAGAAAAAAGTTAAAATCTATATTAATATACTAATGATTATGACGAAAAAGTTACAATAGTATTATTAATGTATATTGTCTTGTTTTATTCCATTTCTCATGTGACATATAATACAATGAATATGTGCATACTCATATAGTATGAATGTGAGGTAGAAATATGGATATAATCATTAAAATAACGACAATAAATCAATGAAGTATGGACTATTTTGCTGTTATATAATTCATCCAAAAAGGTATCTTGTAAATAGTGCACATTCAAAATCACTCGTCATTACACAAAAACAAACTTTGCTGATAACGTTGTTAACTTGTTCATCAATAAAAATATATATTCGAACAAAAATAAAAATCAGCTGAAATAATTTAAAGAAAATAAATATCACTGATGGAGACATTTGAGAACTATTGAATATGACTATATGAACAATAATTGTTCGATTTTTATAGGAAGATGTATTGTTATTCGATTGTCGATGTCATTAGGGAGACAATATAGATGGTGCACCACTCACATTATCGAGTAATCTTTAGATGACTAGTTGCCATTAAACTTCAATTTATAGTCTTTTTTAGGTTCTCATTTCTTTTATTATTTATCATATTTGTTTTTTTCGGAAAAAATCACAGTGAATTAAATTTTTTATTTACAATATGATTTTTACTGCTAATGATCTAATAATATCTGTTCTTGATTGACTCAGAGACTTCTTCAGAGAATCTACAAACAGATATAGTCGAATGACTGAATATCTTACTGTAATATTTCCAATTCAGTTGTCTATCGTATTCCCTTGATTACATAATTGAGGTGAACACCATTACATTTATCTATTTTGTAATTATGTTGTTTTTTTTTTGAGTCTGTATCTCATAAACAAATGTGAAAGGTGAATAAAATCATACTCATGATAGAAAAGAAAGAGACATCGAGATCATACCATTAGAATGTTCTCTTTTATTTCGTCGTAATTAACCGTATCTCTTCCTCATCTATATCATCAAGGTAAATGTTTATAAGCACACACATATATGTCCCATCAAATTATAATATGTCTGTCAACATTATTCATAAGACTCATATCATTATGGCGTCGTTATTTTGATGTTGTTTATTTCATTGATAAAATATTTTATATAAATTGTGCAATAACAAAGTATCTAGGCATGTATAAAAAAAACGATCGATTGATAGCAACTTTATTGATC
>CAJNOL010002740.1:13859-29062 GCA_905250125.1 Rotaria sordida | reverse complement strand
ATTTTTTTTATACAGTGCGATTCTTTATTGTGCTCATCCTTTCCTAATATATCCAACAAAGAAGGGAGAAAGATAAAGCGATAAAGGGAAGAAAATATAAAACAGTAAGATTGCGAAGAAAGAAAATATAAACATACTAAACGAAGAGGTAAGTGATAAAGTAATTAGTGATACATAGTTATGAAAGATGGATATGGGGTGTGGGTGTGGATGAAAGTAGGTGCAGGTGTGGTTGAATGTGCGTATGTGTCCCGCTCACAAATAGACTCGCACCCACATCCACACCTACGTCCACATCCATACTCACACACTCACTCAACCACACCCATGCCCACACCCGAAACATTAAGATTTATGTTTTATGCAAAGCTAAAATATTTTTATTGGGGCAAAAGAACCGATTCAGTTGTATATTATTTCACATATTATGATAGCACATATTCATATCAATCGCAATTTCTTCTTATTACATATTATGACCAAAATACTTTTTTCACCTTCATCGTCGCCAATCCATCAAAAATTTTTTTTCAGGAGTATTAAAAGGTATTATTTTCCCAAGTACAAGTCTTATTTCGTCAACCAACCGGCACCAATTCGATGTTAATGTACCAACATGCAAATCTGCATTGACTTCAATAAATAAATCACTAAGAAATTCCAGAACAATTTTTCCACGTTGTTCTTTTGTCATATGAGTTAATGATGCAAAAACAATATTTCTTTCTACAGTTATGCTTAACAGTTTATAATAGCCTTGTTTTTCTTTATTTATTTTCACAAATTCATTGAATACTTTTTCATCTTCAGAATTAATATAGATTGTAGATATATTTGCTCGTCGAGCATCACCATCAAATAAATCAAAATATTGTTTGAGTGTGTATGATTGAGACATTTCTTTTTTCCTAACCTTATCTGATCGACGGACATATACAGCAATGTATGGATGCTGAAGATCAATTGAAGGTGGTTTAAAAAATTTTGCTATGGTATGCTGTGCATAAGCTAATGTTTCAGGTTTATATCGCATTAAATAAAATAATAATTGTGCACGATACCAATTAAAAGTTCGATTTTGAAATGTAGATGGAATAATAGGCTTAGACCAATGACCAATGTTAGCATTGACTGTAATTGTTTGATTACCATCAAGTTTGGATGGAATTGAACAATTAGTTATTGGAAGAAAAACACAATCTGGTGAGCTTGAATTACAATCGCCATAAAGCTAAAACAAAATAGCTACTAAATTTCAGTAGACATTTCAGTAGGAATTGTTAGATTTTTTCCGAGAATTCTAATACTCATTTCGATACTAATTAGAAGAAGATAAGAGTAAGGACTATAATGTTTTGTGAGAGTCTGAGATTCTAAAAACTCCTGTTTGTCCCGCCCTGAAGGGCCATTGGGAACAGCTAGGAAAATTCTTCGGGACGGAGAAATCATAATCAAAGCAATTATTATTTTATTGCGATGGAACAAATGAAATTCGGGACAAATGAAATTCGGGACAAATGAAATTCGGGACAAATGAAATTCGGAACAAATGAAATTCGGGACAAATGAAATTCGGGACAAATGAAATTCGGGACAAATGAAATTCGGGACAAATGAAAGGTTGTCCCAATGGCTGTAATAAGCACCCGTCCTACTGAATTATATAACTTGTTGAAATTTTGATTAGAATATGTTGTATATCATCAAAAAATAAGTTTGAAGGTATCGATAATCGCAATAAAAGAAAACCGTTATCAATTTAAGGGATTCTCCCCTCAGACAAAGTCAATTTTTGTCAAATTTATCAATTTTGTGATTTATATCTCGTTAGATAGAGTAATGTGTCTACTCTTGAACGCACTATAGTTGACTGATTTTATGATGAGGTTTAAGGATATTACATAGGTTTTTCTGAACCTCCATATTGAAAAAAATATGGTTTTTAAAAACTTATTTTCCATTTTTCTTAAAACCCGTTTTTTTTCGAGTATACTATTTGCGCGACCAAACCTTACTCAATAGCGACTCAATATAGAAGTGATAGTTTTTTTTATTGCATAGAGGACAGTCAAGACTAGACCCTAACAGAATCCGATTTTTTAATTTCTCTACTGGTGAAATAAAAAACTTACATATTTCATTTTTATCAGCAATTTTTTTAGCCATGAATTCGAGAATTTTTCGGGAAAGATTTTTTAAAAAACAAACCAAGAGAATTTCAAAAATCGGGCTTTGTGAGGATCTAGTCCTAAGGGTACTCTACAACTTAAAAACCACTTCGGCACGTTAGCTCGTATCCTGATTGCGAAAACCTTGCCTGCGCACAGGGTACTTTTGACCAATAAATTGACTATAACTCGTCAAGATCTCGTAGATTTGGGGAGATACTTTAACCATAATCTACCCTAGCCAAGACTAACATTCTCTGAAATTTTGGTTGAATTCCATGAAAAAATTAAAAAGTTTGTTTGTGAGGGGAGGACTCCGTAACTCAAGAAATAAACTACCTGAATGAATTTACTGAGTTCCAGTACTCGCTCATGTCGCCTCTTTTTCAACAACTGTATCGCATTAGTTGTATTGAACGATCCGATGTGTCTCATATCAACCAATCACACACAGTTTAATTGTACTTTTAACTGTTCACGCTCTCTCGCTGAAACTGAGCTACAAAGTGACCATATAAAAGGAAACCTTCGTGAGAGTGTGACTCATATTTCATTCAGCAACAACCAATAGAGTATGCGATCTGAATGCACTTCTTACTAATCACAGCAGAGACTTGTGGGTTTCGAGTGTCGTGAATTCGAATTCGTGGTCAGATTTTTATTTTAATATTTTTTATTAATTATGAATAACTCATAAAAGAACTAAGAAAATAAAAATCTGATCTTAGAATCGTATCCCTCACCTATAATTACCCTTTAGTCAAGTCTTATGAAAAAGCTCAAATATTACGAATAATAATTTACAAAAATATTAATAAAGTGAAAACCTTATACTATGTCATCTCTTTTTTAGCAACTGCGACGCAACTGCTGCGTAACTGTATTGCATTTCGATCGTAATCGAACCCACAGGCGTGTGTTGAGTCAGTTGTTAACAGAGTGCTCTTTCCCGAATCCTGTTACCAATAGGTAATGTAATCTTGGTTGGATATTCTTCTGACAAGCGTCTGACGAGAGAACATTCCCAACTGATATGCACCGTTCGAGCTCAAGTTTTGTTGATGGCTAGGGTTGGTCATAGACCTAGGACAGTTTCAGCTCGTGAATTTAGATGAAATGAGCTAAAGAGCTGTTAAAACAGTTCAGGTCAGATTAAAGATCCGATTCAAAAAATCGATTCGAGAAACTGATCTGTCTCCAGGATTTCTGTTGGGTTTTGAGCCAGAAAGTGGGAGTTCCATAAACAGAACAAAGGTTTTTAAATCCGAAAGTGATATTCCAAGAAAGATTGAACCACAGTTTTTTGGAGCGACGAGTACCAAGAGCTGAGCTAAACTGTTTCAACAGTTCAACTAAGAGTTAAAGATTTGTTTGAATAGCTCCTGGGAGCTGATCTGAACTGTTCGAACAGATCAGCTCAGATCGGTGAGTGTTTCGAACAATTCATCAGATCGGAACTTTTCAGTGAACTGTCATATCTCCAGTTATTCATGTATATAAAACAACTAAAAGGATTTGTGCCATTGTTGTTTGGTTTCAGAGATACGAATGAATCAAGTGTCATGATAGATAGCATTGCAATCTCTGCATAATTTTTATTCTTATTGATTGTGTATCTTAACTAGGATATACCTTTATCAATTGAATATTTATTGCCAGCTTAACTCATTTATCACTATTTATTCTCAAATTCTCAGTTGCATCTGATTTTTCGTCTGAGAGATACAACATTGCTTTTCTCTTTTTTTTTGGATAATGCCTTTTATTTTTTTCATCAATGAGCCCATACAATATTTCTTCGCTCTCCTGTGTTTTCGTCTACACGAAAACAATCAAGATGAAAAAAATAATTGTAACATTTTTTATTAAACAAATAAATGAAAACGCATACAAGGAAATAAATCAAAATTAAATGGGCATTCGAAGAAAGATTCTAATTAATGTCTAATGATAATGATAATTTTTACAAAAATGAGCGGAACCAAGTTTTTATTCGCACCATAAATATCGAATAATTTGACTAACAATACAAGGTTTTTCATGAGATTTATTTGTTCGAAAATTAAAACAAATCTCTTTAACATTTTGAAATAGACCAGGATCGTCTTATCTATTCATGAGGGAATAATAGACAGAATTCTTCTTTTCCAACCTCTGAACGCAAATCAGGTTTAACTGAGAATTTGAGAGTGAATAATCAAAATAAAATAAGTTGATAATAAATGTTCAACGGAAAAAAGTATGCCCTAGTTAAGGTCGAAAAATACTAAAAAGAAAAATTATGTAGAGATGATAGCGCTATCTACCACGACATTAGTTTCGCTTGTAACTCTGAAACAAAGCAGCAATGGCACAAACTATTTTAGTTATAACGGGTGTGGCAGAATAAATGCTTCCCCTCTCCCCTCCCCCCCCCCTTCAGTATTTTATCTCTAACTCTTTTTTTCTTTCATCCAAAAGACATGATTTTATCATAGAAAGATGTACCGTGAAGTTCTCTACAAAGTGATCTATTTTATCTTAGCTAAATACCGTTCGTCGTACTTTAAATCGACATAGTTTCACTTGGAAAAATTATGAGTATTTTCCAAAAATAGTTATTTTATAGTTTTTTTCTAATATCGCTCTATTTGCCATTTCTTAGTAACTTTCGCTGATAGTTTGTTTTAGTTGAGTAGCAATCTGGGTTTACCGATGCTCCAGAGATGCGTAGGCTTCCCTATTTGAGTTGAATCGGCAATTATCAGAATTAAAATGCTATTCTAACAAAGATCACTAAGACATGGTAAATAAAGCGATATTAGAAAAAAGCTATAAAATAACTATTTTTGGAAAGTACTCATAATTTTTCCAAATGAAACCATTTCGATTTAAAGTACGACGAATGGTATTTAGCCAAGATAAAATAGACCACTTTGTAGAGAACTTCACGGTACATCTTACTATGATAAAATCATGTCTTTTGAATGAAAGAAAAAAAGAGTTAGAGATAAAATACTGAGTGTGGGGGGCATTTAGTCTGCCGCACCCGTTAGTATATATATTAGTATACAAACTGAGATTACGTTCAATCTCAGATTGGCCTAGGCGAATGTAAGATCCGAGATTGGACGCATCCATACTCAGATCCAACATTGGACGGGCATTTGTTCAGATCATTCTCGGATAAAATATAAAACACACGTCCGTTCTAGGATTGGACTGAAATAGTCAGGCGAATCTTAGATTGGACTAAGTGTATGTCGGAATGAAAGATTTGCACGGCCAATCTCGGATTGGCCTAGGCCAAGCTCCGAATGAATACGCAGCATTCTGTACTCAATGTCAAAGATAATGCTTGAAAGTTTTATTCTGATCAAACAGTAATGTTGATTAACTTCATGTCTCATTTTATCCCGAGACTCATGACCAGTTTATCATGAAAATCCTTCAAAATTCTGTAATATGACTGCACAAAACCAATTCATCGATCGGTCTTGATTGAGCACAACATCCGAACTCCAAAAGTATTATCAATTTTGAAATGATATTTACATCACCGATTAAATTTGGCGTCAATACCACTGCCCTTGCCACCTTCCGTATGCCTCAAAGCAAGAATAATCCTATGATAATACTCCAATGAAAACATTATTTTTTTCTGAATATTTCAAACTGGTTCGGTACTAATTGACTTTGAAATAGAATGTCTTTTCTTCATTGAAATGGTCGAGGTCATCATTGACAACTTCCTCGCCATCATTACTAACGATAGTATCATTTTAATCAACGATTAGATTGTCAATTTCAACGGTTATTTTTGGTGTCGATGGAACATCAATTGTCAATAAGTTGACACTCATAGTGATGAAAACAACACGTTAAAGCAAAATGTAAAATTTTAATCTTATATTACTGCTTTTTACGGTAACCTTAGCTGAATCTTTCTTCACGAATCTTCCAATCCAGCTTTTACTCGTTAGATTTTATGGAGCGAAGTATCCTCTCTATATCGCAATTAATTCACGAAGTTCATAATTCATTCTGACATTGCCCTAGGCCAGTCCGAGATTGGCCGTGCAAATCTTTCATTCCGACATTCGCCTAATCTAATCTAATATTCGCCTAACTATGTCAGTCCAATCCTAGAATGGACGTATGTTTTATATTTTATCCGAGAATGGTCTGAACAAACGTCCGTCCAATGTCGGATCTGAGTATAGACGCGTCCAATCTCGGATCTTACATTCGCCTAGGCCAATCTGAGATTGAACGTAGTCTCAATTTAGACGCTGACATATACATGGCTAACCCTAGCCACTAGCAAAATGTGAGTTCAAAAGTTGTGTATCAGTTGGGAATGTTTCTTCATGAGTACATAAGCAGTTACTATCATATTTGTTCAGTTTCCATTGTATTCTATGAAAAGATCTTCGAAAAGTATATTGAACATGTAAAAGTGTTTCTGGAATGAAGTGCTAGAAACCCATAAAGTACTCTAAGGTTCTTGTGAGATACTCGTAACAAATTACCTTGAACTCAGTAGATTTACTGATGCATTATCTACACACTAAAACGGGTATTTGTAAAATACGCTCTAATTCACTCTGATCCATTCCAACCGTCGTTTAACTCAAAGTTAATATCAATCGATAGAGCTTAGAATTCTTCACTCAGGAGACCTCATTCTAAGCCATTTTCTTTAAAAAATCTTTGATAAAAGAATCAAATACCATTTTTATGAATCCACTCCAACCCACTCTAGGCCACTCCAATCCACTCTAAACCACTCCAACTCACTCTAAGCCCACTTCGACCCATTCTAAGCCAAATTTTCGCGAGAAAATGAATAACTCATATTAATAAACCACTCTTTAATTTATTTTTGATCTATCTATCTTGACATCACTTTCGCTATTGTTAGAGATCAAAGGTGAAAGGTGAATGGTCAAGGGTCAAGGATCGCATCTAGTGACAAAATTTAGTGTTACACCTATACGCCCAATATTAGGTTTTTGAAGTAACGGTGTGTAGGTTCGACAGTCTACGAAAAAGACAAAGAAAATTTGTTTGAAAAAACTGATATTGGATGTATAGGTTTAGCGCTAAATTTTATCAGCAGGTGTGATCCTTGACCCTTGATCTTTCACTTTCTACCTTTGATCTCTAACAATAGCGAAAGTGATGTCAAGATAGATAGATCAAAAATAAATTAAAGAGTGGTTTATTAATATGAGTTATTCATTTTCTCGCGAAAATTTGGCTTAGAATGGGTCGAAGTGGGCTTAGAGTGAGTTGGAGTGGTTTAGAGTGGATTGGAGTGGCCTAGAGTGGGTTGGAGTGGATTCATAAAAATGGTATTTGATTCTTTTATCAAAGATTTTTTAAAGAAATGGCTTAGAATGAGGTCTCCTGAGTGAAGAATTCTAAGCTCTATCGATTGATATTAACTTTGAGTTAAACGACGGTTGGAATGGATCAGAGTGAATTAGAGCGTATTTTACAAATATCCCACAAAAACAAAATGTGTCGCACTTATGTGTTGCAGATCCTATCACGAAAATGTGTCGCAATTAGAATGCGTCGAATTATGAATTTGTCGTATTTTGTCTACTGACTATTCATTTACTGTTTTGCTGTGCACACACAGCTACATATAAACAACGAGATTGAACATGCGGCATTTATGTATTTTCGTGTGTCTTTTTTTCTAAATTATTTCTCGATTAGTTATTAGTCGAGAACATGCCGATCCCCATCGATGATCGAAAGAGGAGTGCCCTGAAGTGGGCTGACCAAGATCAGATCGGCTAGAGACGCACAGATCTCACCATCTGGCCAACTTAAATTTTCAGAATAGGAATAATTAAAACGAATTAAATTGAAAAAATGTCATCATTTACTTTTACAGAAAGAACCTGGAAAATGCACCGCATATTAGATTTGAACCACGTTTTCAGAATGTGTCACATGGATTGTAGGAGAGTGTGCTCTGTCGTCGCTAGACAAAATGTGTTGCAACGAGCACCTGGTGTCTTACTTTGTGTCGCAAAGTACAATACATGTGACACATTTTATTTCAGTGTGTAGGTTTTATTTCAATGATATCTATCTCTTTTACCCAATTTCCAGGAATTCGATATACAGCAATTCTATTATCTGCCAGTGCGACACCAAATGCCCAAACAATTTGATGAATAGTTGATCCAAAACCGGATTCAGCATAATTTTGAATAACAGCAAAGCGTTTATTTGTACAATCTATTGGATGTTGATGTTCATAAAGCCATTTTTGTGCTTGCAAGGTATTCTGTATTGAAAATTCATTTGTTGCTGAATGATCACATGAATCAATCTTATCAACTTTTGGTCCACCGTAATATTCAACAGAACGACATGGTAAAAGTTTGGCTAGACGAAAATAATTTTCATCGGCTAAACGCAGTGACCAGAGATGAGTAGAATTATATCCATAAGAAAAGGGTCTTAGAACTTGTATATAGTCTTTTGATGATGGTATATTTAATATTTTACCTGATGAAAATAAGGTAACTATTTTACTTTTTGTTTCGTTAAAAGTTAAACCAAGAAGAAAAACACATATCAAAATCAGCATGAACGGAAATAGAGTAGACACGTTTTTAAAAGTTTCTGGTAATAACGATCGATTAATTATGAAATATTTCATGTTAAATAGTAAATTAAAGATCTACTTAATGGAAAAAATGTTTTGGACTGTAACTTTTTTAACATCATTTAATCATTTCATAAATTTTAGGATAATATTTCAAATAGTTTGTCTAGGTAAACATTTTTTCATATCAACAATCACGTGAATGACAGTCTAAAAAACCAAGAACGTTATATATTAGTATTGGAAAAAAGAATTTTCAGGAAGATAAAATACTTGACAACATGACTTTTAAAGTCCTTGTCTGCTTATGAGAAACTTGGAAACTGGTAAAGGCGCTATCACCAAAATGCCATACATGTATCACAAAGAAGATGTATTGGAGTACAGACCGAATGTCCCAAAGAATCTGAAGCTAATATTATTAGCCAGAGATTCAACTTGGAATCGTGACTATTTTTCACAAGTTTATTTTGTATTTTATGACAACTCGATCTTTTAAACCTGAGACTCTCTTAGATATCGAAAACATATTGTTATCGTCGTTCTCTTGTAAGTCCTTATAGTTGGAGAGCGGTAAATGTTCTGATTGCATATATCATATTCTTTTAAAAGTACTCAGATAATATGAGAGATCTGGAGCACTCTTTGTAGGTCTTAAAGACTGGTTTTTAACCTCGAAGTCCATTAAATTTCGATTTAGATTCGCCGAAAATAGATTCGTTTGATGCAGAATTTCTTTCTCAATCAGCATCTATACTACCCGTGTAGTGGAGACCGAAAAAAACCGGCGTTTTACCATGATTTTACGGATCCGATTATCGGCTCCATTACGATGACTAACCGACGGCTTTGCTCGGTAAACGATAGTATTTTCCAGCTAACCACTGCTTTTTCGGGTAATCGTGGTTAGCCGGCACCTTTTCCCGATTTACCGCGATAATCTGCCACTTTTCTAAGATTTACTGGCTCCTTAGCGATTAACTAGTGTTTTTTTGCTGATAAACTACGGTTTACCTCCAAAAACGATCTAGTTTTTGTGACATGAGGAACGTCTTAGATATTGAAACCTTTTTTTATTAATAAATGCTAAATACCACCCTAATTAAGTCCTTTTATTCCAAATAATGATTTTTCGAATCTTACCAAGTTATACAACTTGTTCAGCTAACAGGGTGTGGGTGTGAGTGTGTGGTGTGAGCGGGTGTAAGTGTGGATGGATGTGGGTCTGGATGTGGTCATGGACAGATGTGAGTATAACTTTGAGTGAAGAGAAGATCTATACAGCCACATACCACCTACACTCACAGCCACAGCCACACGTCACGCCCACTCACATCCATACCCACACACCACGCCCACTCACATCCATACCCATACCCATACCCATATCCACACCCACGCTCATCTACACACGCCTACACCGGCATCACATCCACTCATACCCCAGCTAGATGGAAGCAGTATTGCGGCGGAAAATCACCATACCGAGAAACGGCACCTTCCAAACGATTCCACAACACGGAACCGCAAGGGAACTATACAGTGTCTTGCAGGAAACACATCGAAACGCGCTAGTTTTCTAACGGAAACAAACCAGAAAAGAACAGCTTCCGTCCAGAATCAGAACGTATTCTCTCGGAAGATTTATAGGACCAAACCTTCTCCGCTGCAAAACCTGAAAGCATCATTTTCATCATAATACCGCTCAAGCTGTTAACTAATATCTTGTAAATTAGGTATCGCATAAAAAAGATCTTTAAGATCTTTTTTTGACCAAAGGAGCTGTATCAGTCTCAAAAATAGCTCCTAGATCAAGTATCAAACTAAAAATAACTGTATAAATGTCTTCTACAAAGGTCGTTAATTTAATTAGAGTAATCTATTGTGGAGAAGGCGGCGTGTACCTAAAAAATCGTTTTATCGTCTCATACTCCTCATGTGAAAAAAAAATAGGGGAAAAATCAGATTAAAATCGATTACAGTGTGATTAAAAATCGATTATAATCATATACCTTTAATCGATTATAATTAGTCATAATCGATTATAATCAGCCATAATCGATTATAATCAGCCATAATCGGTTATAATCACAGAAACAGTTATTCTACTATATTAATCAATTAAAATTGATTAAGACTGATTCTAATCGATTAAAATTCACAGTAGTCATTATAAATCCACCTGCGTTGTTGCTACACCAGAATGACTATATCCTACAAATTACTCTCTAAAAGAGGGTGTGTGAGTGTAGGCCTGGGTATAAATGAACAGAATCTCGTGCCCACACCCAATCCTGAAGGCAACCCAATAGTCGGTTATTGAAAGACGGACAAAATCCGACGTTCCACATAGTATCATTCATCATCTAAAAATAGAAAAAAATACTAGTCTTTTAAGGCCTCCCCCATAGAAAACCCAATTTTTTGAAGGAAAATCGAAATAGAGTTTTTTTACACAGAAAGATGCGCTGAAGCTTCCTCTTCCCGAATATAAGTAGCTTTTTGCAAAACGACCAGGTTTTCGTGGACTTATCGATAAAAGGGCTTGTTAGCGCAGTCTCTTCGGAACTGAAATGTGGAACTCACGTATGTTCTTCAGCTTCATTATAATAATATCAAATATAGAAAGTATAAAATCAAGAATTTCTCAGTTTTTTAATTTTCTGACAGGCGCCCTTATTTTTCGTTTTCATTGTTGCTATTCATTCAGTATTTTTCATTTTTCGCAATTTTTTTTGTCTTAATTTTATATTTTTTTTTTATTATAATCATTGAATTAATTGGCAAACACGTCTGTTGTACATGTCGATTATATCTACAGCAGATCTTATGCGTTATTATATATATTAATCAACTTACAAATAATGATGTTCATTATCTTTCAAAATTATAACTTGATCGATTTTGCAAAAAACTATAGAAAGTCTGACGCCTGTTATTCTCGATTGCTAAGGTCTGTAATGGGGATGTCTGTAATGGGGGTGTCTGTAATAGGGGCCTGTCTATAATGGGGGGTATGTCTGTAATGGGGGCTTCCGTTGCTAGGCGTCTGTAATGGGGTGGGGAGAAGGGGAGAGCCGCCAAACCTCGAACTTAAAATTTACACTCACTATTTTCTTCGAAAATATACGTGAGTTCCAAAAAACTCGACCTCCCTACTATCATATTTTACGAAAAATTTTCGTAATTTTTCAAAATTTTCTTCGTTTCGAAAAAACTGCATTGCCACTTGCGACAGCATTGAATAGAATATTTTTATAGTGACCACTAAGGATATACTAACATTCAAGATAAAGATTATATATTTATATTTTATCCTCAATACTGAATATTTTATAGTTCAAGTACATTGCACGAGAATATATTCATGACAACCTAAACATTTTTAAACATGCAATTATTTTAACCTGTTCTAAGGTATTCCAATAATTTAATATTGATCAATTGTACTGCTGTTCTTTTTATAGAAGTTATATATTCTTAAAGATTTTTCGTCATGTCGATTTGTTTTCAGTCAGTCGAAGTTTTCTTTCCTTTTTCAAAACTGAAACACCCGGCATTTCAGACAATATTGGCGCAGAATAATTAAAAATAATTAAAAATCTAGAAAATAGAAGTGATAATGCCTTGTCGCTGAGAGAACATGAGTTACGCTAATTATAATTCGGTTGCAGCGTCTTACTCATCTTTGCCAAAAAACTTTCAGGTTTTTTTAATTTATCCAAAGAGCTGTGAATCAGCGTATCCTGAAATATTGTGCTATACGTGCATTACCCGAAAAGAAGGAGAGCAATACTATTTGAACATGATAGATAATGTTAGCTAACTGCATTTGTTATGCGCTTAAAAAGAGGCCAATGAAATTTATTGCAAATATGCCATTTTAATATATTTTTTTTCGAATTTCAGCGAAAAAACGCATTTCTAAAACTTCTTTAGCGTTTTTCTAAGAATATGGTTTCTCAGCAGGAAAATTGGGATCACTCCATCATGGCCTTGGGTATTATTTAATATATTTTTTTTGTTTTAAAGCTTTGAATCAAGGCTAACCTTTCATCAGACGGATTTTTGATACATTTCTCCTGGGCTGAGAAAAGTGGAATTTACTGTCGTTCGCGTGACGTTTTTTATGCTTATTTTGCAGACCTGCCCAGTAAAATAGTCATAAAAAATGAATGGAAAAAAGTTTCAAAAATCCGTCTGATGAAAAGTTGCGCACAGAGACGAGCTTCAATTTGACGCTACTCCAAGCTTTCTAGCCTTTACTACGATTGAGTGATTCCCATTTTCCTGGGAGGTATGAAAACAGGCCGTAAGTTCGACCTACTAGGGTGTATCGAGCTGGAATTTTTATCACAAGCGTATCTCACCAGGACCACTTGTTCCTGAAAGTTTCAGCGCAAATGGTCCGTTTTAGGTGAGAAATCGTTTCTGAGGGTCCTCTTAATATCAACATCAGACTTACGTGATAAATCGAATCGTGTATAATCTAAAATAGAAATGAAAGAAAGCATTTGTTTTTCAATATGAAAATGGAATTGGTTTTATTCAATCATTGACGATCTTTGAAAAAAGTATTAGCTTTTCAATATCAACATAAGACTTGCTTTGTAAATTGAACTATGTACGATCTAAACTGGAAAAGGAAGAAATATGAAGTTTTCACTACGAACATGAGACTTACTTTGTAAACCAAATCGTTTATTATCTCAAAATGTCAATAAATAAAAGTACTTATTTTTCAATATCAGCATAAGGCTTACTTTATAAATCAAATCGTTTGTGACCTAAAATAGAAATAAAAGAAAATATATTATTTTCTAAAAATATGAGCCTGAAACTCACTTTGTAAAATAAATCATTCATAATCTACAATAGAAATAAATAACATAGTAATTTTTTAATTTTCAACATCACACCGACATTGTAAATCGGGTGATATATAATCTGAAAGAAAAATAAAAGAAAGCATTAGTTTTTCGTTATGAACATGAGATGTACTTGTGAAATCAAATTGTGTATAATGTGAAATAGAAATGAAAGAAAGTATTAGTTTTTCATGATGAATATGATACTAACTTTGCAGACCGAATCATTCAGTATCTAAGATAGAAAGAGAAGAGAATATTTGTTTTTCAATATGAAAATGCGACTTGCTTATTAAAATCGTTGAGGATGGTAAAAAAATTAAAGAAAACATCAGCTTTTTTAGACTGACCACGGGTCACACGTTGAAATTCTTAAAATATCTAGTCATTTGATATAAAAAGATTTAATGAAGTTGACACTTCGTTTATTTTCCACGTGAATGGATTAATAAAATCCATGTAAAACAACCATTCGAAATATTCTAGACCTTCTGGAATTGAGATATGCCTTATTATCTAAAAATAATATCAAAATGTCTAGCAGTCTAGAAGTCTGCACGGTTTTCCGATAGCATTAAGAAAACTACACCCATAGTGCACTTGAAGGATCAAAAGATAGCCGAATTTTAATACACAAAAAGTAAAAAGATATGGTATTCATGATCAATATTTTTATTGAATACGATGTAAATGTGAACAGTAATATTCAGCTCGTTTCAGAATAAGTAAAGCATGTTCGAAAAACCTAAGTAAAATATATGACACGCGAGAAATTATGATGAAGGTCAGAGTAAGATAAAACGATCGTTACTATACCTTATTTTGAGTCTATTTCTTGTAAATAGAGACTTATATCAAACGACATAAGATAAGCATAGTTTACCTTATTCCTTGGTGAGTTCTCCACCAATTGGAATTTGATCACGACACACTCAATTCTAGTTCAAGTGAAAAACACTTGAGCATGAGCGTCATCGTGATAAATCTATACATTAAAGGCTTAATCTTTGGTTATTATTCGATTACAGTATAAAAGTCAGGAAAACTGAAAATACAAGGACATTTCCAGAAATATGATTTATCGGTTTTTATCAGAACGAAATATACGCATTGCTTAGATGTCACGTAAATGACAATAATCTGTACATATGTTTGGGTGTGGGTGTGGGTTTGGGTGTGGCTAAAGAGACAAGCGACTAGGGGTGTCAGCGTTCCCCGTTCCTCAGCATTCCGTTCCTAGGAATGGGAACGCTTGTCAGAATCGCATTTCCACGCTATATTTCAACATGGCGAGGTCTCTAGACATATTCACTTTTCTTTTTATGTTTGAGTGTTCAGCGTTCCCCGTTCCTAGGAACGGAATGCTGAGGAACAGAGCACGTTGACATCCCTAATTTTTATGAAATTGGCTTTCCTTCGGTGAATTAGTAAAATTTCTGTTAAAAGTGGAAGAAACGTATGTTGCGTTCCAGTTTCTAGGAACGGAACGCTGAGGAACGGGATACCATTCCTTGTTCCCAGGAACGGGGTACCGTTCCTTGTTCCCAGGAACGG
>CAJNOL010002739.1:7912-32472 GCA_905250125.1 Rotaria sordida | reverse complement strand
GAAGATGCAATATCACTTGCAACATGTTTAGAAAAACATAACTTTCGAATCGAACCAGCATTTCAAGATTATTATAATCAACGTTTTCATCGAACAAAACGTATTGTTGATTCTGCCGGATATATAGGTTTGATTTTCCATTCACAAAATCGTCTTCTATCCTCAATAGGACGACGTTTAGGTCCATTAATACTGCGATCTGAACGATTTATGAAAATGACGGAAAATGAATTTTATAATAAATGTCCTGTTCCGATGAATCCATTGAAAAACATGTAATAAATATTAGTAGTTCATGTGAACATTTTTCTTTGATTAAACAAAATATAAAGGAAAAAATTGTGCAAAAAAAACGATAAAATTTATTTTTCTTAATAGTGAAAGATTCAGTAGATTTCTATTATTTTTTCGTATTGCATCATAATTATTCAATAGTATCGTGAAAAATGTTCTTAAACTCTTAATCAATGTTTTATTTATTTCTTCATTTCGAACAGAATTTTCTTGTTTTACTCACTCTCTATTTTTGTTTACATGGTAACCGGTAAATAAGTCTGTTATGCATGTTCATGATATTTACAGCAAGTATCAATGGACTATTATATATCTCGATAAATAAACAAACACTAATGTTGATTTCTTTTTTCGAACTTTTAACTTGAATATAATTCATTCTTTTTATGATGATTGTGACAACTCAATGCATCAAATTTTTATCTGAACAAATATCAATAATTGCACTACTAAGGAAAGGCTTTAGAATGTGCTACAGCATTTTCGAAAATATATGTGAATTGTAAAAAACTCAAGAAACATAATCATTATTATGAAAGAACTCTGAAACAACACATTTTAGATGTTTTAACAAATATGGAAACTGTTACAACTCTTTTATGTTCCTATCTATCTCGTTTGCTTTCTGTAAAGCACGCTCATGATCGTCATACTATTTATTTCTTATATTCATCGAACCTTAAAAAATAAATATTACTGGTGACGTTCATCATTTGAAATAAGATCTAGTTTTGAACTGTCTCATGATAGGAATTTCTCTGGCTCCGTAGAGCGCAAATTTTTATGAATTCGACATTGAAAGTGAGTTTTCATTAGACTCGATTTGCAATTATAGTGATATCTCCCTGGAAAAAATGTTATTTTCTACTTATGAGGAAAGGTTTCCAACTTAAGAAGAGTTTTTGAGTTCATATTTTGGTCAGAAATAGATCTCGATGAATCTAGAAAAACTACAAAATATTTCGTGTTCACCGATCTTTATTCAAGAGATATTGAATTTCGTGTATACGCGTATATTAGATTTGTTTTCTATTTGTGAATAAAGTTTACACACCGATGTTCTAACTAATGAAAATGATAGCTAAGGAAGAAACGTTCAAAACATATAGCTGCTTTGCACCAATTACAACAGATGAATGGAGAAGAACTACATTTTTGTTGCTAACAGGACGTTTGAGAGATTGTGAAGCACGTATCGTGTACGTTTTGGAATATTTTTCCTGGTACTGAACGATGTAACATGATGCAAACCACGCATAGAGATAGGCAGTTGATCTTTTATTAAAAATTTAAAATGGTTGAAAATATTTTCTTTCAATCTTTTATAATATTTACAGAATAATTGTTATGCATTAAAATTTATCAATATTAAATGGAATTGTTTTTTAAATATTATTAACGATTAAAAAGTCCAATGTTTTATTACATAAAATAAAGGTATAATTTCATTGTGATATTCAGAAATCAACTTCTAAAATTTGATTTCTAAATAAGAAAATAAATTTCTTTTATGAAACAATGCTCGAACAAATAAGTTGTCGAAAAATGCAACGAAATAGAAAAATTGATTTTGATCTCTACTCCACCGATTCCAGTTCTCATCCGTCCTTAGCGATGTGTCGAGAACGACAATCTACTAGAAATAACTATGTTAGTCATTGCTTTTTGCTGAATTACACCAACAATTCAATGACTAGCTGACACACAAACTTTTCACATTAGAAATTCATTGATATATTAAAAAATCTGAATTAATAGTGAACAAGAGCTATATTCATTAATCATTGATAATCATGAAAACATAGTTATTTAGAAGCTACTACTACGACTGCTTTACTTGGTAGTTCAAATGATTCATTCGATTGAAGTTCCAAGTGAAAATCTTCACGTAAAATGCGCTTTGTCTCTTCTTCAGCTTCTAAATACAAAGACGAATCTCTAAACCATTTGAATGGTCGAGCAAGGCTAAGTAGAGTACGAATATCAGGAAAAGGCATTGGAAGATCAACAGTAATCCATTGTTCTATTGTATAGCCTTCTGTGACAAATATACTTCTTGTTATTTCTTCTGGCCAGCAACAAAATGATACGTTCGATTCCAGATCTGATTTATCAATTCTTTCACCTGTAGCCATGAACTTAATAATTCGTTTTATGATTGCAAGAAATGGAACTTGTTCGGGATGAGGCCAATGAGAACTGATTAGTAGTCCATTCGGTTTTAATTGTTGAAAGATGTCTCGTAACATTTGACCTTGATTTGATGCATAGGGAAGTACAAGAGAGGTTGTAATAATGTCATAATCGTTTGTATTCGATGAATCATGGGTTATGGAAAAGTTTACGGTCAAATATGGATTTTTCAATTTACGTAAACGTTCTTCTGCTAAAGATAACATTCCCCGAGAAGAATCAGTTGCTTGTAACTTAACATTGTACAAATGATTTGTTGTAAGCTGTTGTAAAATAGTCAGAATTGGCTCGCCAGGACCTAGTAATAGAATGATCAAAGAAGTTTATAAGATGTTTTTTACTAATCAAAAAACATAAAAATCATATGTACCTGTTCCATAATCCAAAAGTTGATATTCACCTTTTGTATCGTTCGACTGAATTTTCTTGACAGCATAATGTGCCATGGTATCATAAAGTGGTTGAAGACGTGGTACAAATAGATCTTGATACGTTTGGGCTAATTGAGACCACTCATTGGAGGAATCATCATCGGATTCGGTAGTTGCCATCTTAATATCTACAGTAAAAAGTCAAAAAAATATCATTGACATAAATTGATGTGCGCGTCACACAAAACTGTCGTTAATATGTTTGCACAAAAGCAGTTGAAATGAGATGCAAAATAGATAACAAGGTATATGAGAAAAGAAGAAAAGAACACAAAGAAATGTTTGTTTCTGTTCACTGATTGGATGTGAATATAAACAATAGAGTTGTTATAGTATGTATAATCCTTTGATGTCAAATTCAGGTTGAAATTTTGATTTTTTTTTTTTAGTTTTTGTATGCAATACAAGATATTTCTTATGTATTAAAGTTGTAGTCATATAGAGGCCGGGACATGCTACAATTAACTATTAAGTGATGATTCATTTTATGCATCCGTGACACCTATCTTATTTTGTTTGTGTTTTATATCATTGTGACGTATTTTTTTATAGTTTTCTTCTTTGAAAATTTGTTTATACATAGTAGCTATTGTTTGCCAATAGCGATGATGTTGAACATGACGACTATCAAGTGAGATGGTCAGAAAAAATAAGTGTACTTACATATAAATGTTGTGACAGCTTATTAACGATGATCTTTCGTCAAATGAACCGATACATCATATTAAGAATGCAAAGAATTACGGAGAGCTCGACAAAAAAAAGATGTTGATATCAATATAGAAGAAGACAATAACATTGAATAACTTTCATTAAATACAAATATCGGGAATAGTACTTCTGGTCTTGATGATTATAGTGCTTGATAAACATTAAAAATGTTATGTATCTGTATAAATTTGCTGTCATCTATGTCACACATTTTTTTCTCTTAACTTTCGCATGGATTCAGTTGAATGATCTGTTAGTAACATTATAGTCCACAGTGTCTTCTAGCAAGTATCAAAGTATGTTGGTCAAATAATAAAAATTCGTTTCAGAATAAATGATTTAACAAACCACTTCTTAACCTGAATCTGAGACTAAAGCACTATGGCCTATAGGCAAAAAGAGAGACGATAATTGGATCCGAAATAGATTGTTTCTGCTCAAAACGTTCTTCAACATCGTTCTAGAACTCATCATGTGGTACCCCGGTTTATGTAACTCGTATATACTTGTCTTAATAAATTATGCTAATCCTATGTTGACCTACCATGTTCTTATCCTACGACTAATGAAAGGTCAATCCCTAGTCGAACATCTTGTAAGCAAGATCTTGGTCAAGATCTTGGGTACAAAAATGTTAGTAGATCTTGAAAATTTAGGTACAATATAATGTGATTATCTTGTAGGGTGTGGGTGTGTGGGTGGGTGTGGGTGTGTGGGTGGGTGTGGGTGTGGGTGGGTGTGGGTGTGTGGGTGTGGGTGTGGGTAGGTGTGGGTGTGGGTGTGGGTGTGGGTGTGGGTGGGTGTGGGTGTGGGGTGTGTGGGTGTGGGTGTGGGTGTAGGTGCGGGTGTGGGTGTGGGTGTAGGTGTAGGTGCGGGTGCTGGTGGGTGTGGGGGTGGGTGCGGGTGTGGGGGTGGGTGCGGGTGTGGGTGTAGGTGTGCGTCGGTGTGTGAATGGATGTGGATATACCCTGAGTCCATTCACACCCACAAACCCACCCACACTCACACATCCACACCCACACCCTACTCTGTGTTCTCTTTGTTTACTTACATGTTGTTGAATGTTTACTCCTACTCATGCGACCATTTTCATTTCATCATTTTTTTTTTCAAGAAAGAAAATGATGAAAGAAAGAGCAAGAATACTTTCAAATGGCACATTGCACCATGTTTGTGCAATACTGTAACATACTATAAAAAGAGACTTTCATTTTCTATTTCTTTGGTTTGTAGTGTAGTGGTATCATACCCGGTTTTCTTCCCGGGAGACCTCGGTTCGATTCCGAGCAAATCCACCAAGCTATCTTCGTAGTTTCTCAAACTTTCTAGTTCGAGATAATATACATCGGCTTTCAGTTCATGTCATACTTTGTAGCAGCTCTACCACCACTTTCTATTTAGAGAGTGCTCTTGAGCTTGTGTGATATGTCTGATTGCCACCAAGTACTGTATGTTTGCTCGTCTCATTCGTTTGAATATTAAATACGAACGGCAATGCATACAGTTGGTGGCATGAATATTCGGACTTTATCGACGATTATCATTGTAGGATAGCATGCGAACACTGTGGGTGTGGGTGTGGGTGTGGGTGTGGGTGGGTGTGGGTGCGGGTGTGGGTGGGTGTGGGGTGTGGGTGGGTGTCTTCTTTTGTTCAAGATTCACATCCACAGCCACACCCCACACCCAAAATTTAAACTTGATAGAATATTAACATGAAGTGTACGAAGTTTAAAGAAGCAACCATCAAATAAATAAATACAATCATTGAAAGACTTTACATTAATGTATAATTTTAATAAATTTGTTGAAATCTTTTTTGTTGACGAAGTGGTAAATGACATGTATTGCCAAACGACTACACCCGGTTTGAATTTTAAATTATGTAAATTAATAAACATAGATAATATACGTATAAATATCTGTCTTGGTGCACGTATATCTAATGATGAACTATTTTTATCAAGATGAATAATAAGTGAAGTTATTTGGTGTTTGAACATATGCAATGGTGAAAATTTATCTAAATCAATATAATAAGACTTATCAGTGTTTATTTTTTCAGTAGATAGATTTAGTCAGTACCAAATCGACTTCCAGAATTGAACGGAGAAAAAAGTAATGAAAACTTCTCATATGTTTCTAAATACTACATAAAAGATGAAATTTTGGTTGTGACAAATAGTAATAAAACAAGAAATAATTAAATAAAAATTAAATCAAATTTCTTACAGTAAAACAAAGATTCAGCTGTGTTCACATTGATGTTATATAAACCAAGGCCATATAAATTTGGATAAATGGCAGCAACAAAAATACGTTCTACAGACAAAAACACAAGATTAAGCCATTTAGTATTTTGACCAATTTTTGGTAATATTCGCTAACAAAATTTGTCAATTAAATTTTCATATGGTGGACAAATAACATCATTTGATTCTTGTTGAAATATTGTTAATGATTGTGTTATACGACAATCATACAATATTTCGTGAATTCGTTCATTAATTCCAGTTAATGAACGAAAAGCATCAACACTACTTAATTTCATAAAAATCAAAATTAGTAATTCATCAGGTAAGTCCATTAATTCTATTTGGTTCGTTTTTTACGATGATGATGATGAATGATGATATTTAAATCTAAAATAATTGTCTCAAAATATCAGAGGTAAAAAAAACTATTTATATATATTAATTTCATATAAGAGTATATGATTGAATGAAGCCTATAACACTTCTTGAAATATTTGTGAACCTGAATATGGCACAATAAAACTTAATGTTAAAAAAAACCTTGTAATATTCAAATGACAAATGAAAATTGTAGTATTTATACTGATTTGTGTGTATTTCTTCCAATTAACAACGAACGCATTTCTTATTGATGACATCTATAATTACTTTTCTCAGAAAAAAAATAAATTCAAAAGATTTTCATACAATATGCTCTAGAACGATCAAAGTAATATAATAATAATATAGTCACTTCTAATATATCTAATTTTATTCTGAAACACGATCTTAAAGGAGTGTTGAAGTGTTTAGGGGTGAAAATTTGGATCCCCCTTCCCCACAGACCGTGATATTCATTTTACTAAAGTATGGTAAACACAATTAGCAAAGAAAACAGCAGATTTCATTGCTAGAGAATATCTAGTTATACTAACTCAAACAGATAAGCAACCTTTAATAAGACAAATTTTTTCTTATTTTTGCTAAGAAAATCATGAATGGTATTTTTAAACATAAATAATTCTCGTTCGATCTTAAGGAAGTATGATCCCATGTCGTTCTTTTTTTTTTAACTAACGCCGTTATAGCGCCAAAACGCCATATAGTGGCGTTATCAGGCGTTATAACGACGCTAAGTATCGTAATGTATTCAAGCGCTCTATGCGCCGCAATAGTGATAACGCTAAAAAGTATCGTTATAGTCGTTGCGCTTTTATCTGCAAAAAAATACTTCATTAAGTGGCCTTATTGTGTTCAAATTTTTAATGATCTGATTGATTGAAATAATCACAACTCATAGAATTAGCGTATGATATGGATGACTGTTCGAACTTTATCTTGAACCCTTGGTTTTTGTACGAGAATTTTCTTTGTTACCAAAAATATCTCTTAGTATTTAGATTTTGTAAATTATCCAAGATTTGAATGTAAATTTATTTTTAAAAGTATAGTTCTGCAAAGAAGTCTAGTGTAATTTATATTACAATAAGCGGGAAAGGCATTCGATTTTTTACTTTCATTTGGTATAAAAGAAACAGTGATTTTTTAACAGAAATGTGTGATTGATTTTAAGATTTACTTTTTTTATAAACAACAACAATTTCTTGTGGTAGGTTTTTTTATCAAAACTAACGTCTCTATAGTATTCTTTTTTAATAAGCTTGATTTTTTATGTTCTAAGAATCTAGAATTTAGTAAAGTTCTTTATCCATATAGAAATAATGATCTTATAGCTCGTACACTTAATAGTTATCTTAAAGCAGTTCGAAAAGCTATACGGAAATCAAATGGTGATAAAGAATCAGTTGTAGATGGGATGTGGTTTGTCTTTACTTCGAATATTCAATCACCCCATATAGATCATTTATAAGTTGGTACACCTTATGTGCTCGAGACATTGTATATTTAATAAATCAATTGTGTTCACATATAGACAAAAAGACAATACAGGAAATTGGCAATAAACTTCAACATTTGTTTATTCCTCATAATATGAAAGTTGTTTTTCTTGAATCAATTATAATGACATCGCGATAGAAAGCAAAAATTCTCGTATTTTCGTATTTCATGTCGGAGTATCTAAAATGGCCAATCATTTACCAATTCTTTTATTTTCCCATTTTGTCATTTATTCATTAGCTATTAAACTCTTATATTCACCTCAAACAAAGGAAGAGATATTAGTTACTGAACGTCTTCTTGATTTTTATTGTCACACAGCTTCAAATGTACACGATCCATCTATCGAAATATTTTCTCTACACGTGCATCTTCATCTTTCTTATCAAGTTCGTCAAGTCGATGGCTTAGAATACATATGAGTATTTGCTTTCGAATAATTTATTCGATATATAAAAAAGAAGCTCATGGTAGTATCAATCTCGCTTTTCAGATCGCGTATTGAATCAAAATGCGACATGCAACACTATCCAACAAGTTTAATATAACAAACAATTGTCTGATGAGTGTAAGTACAATTAAGAGAAACATACAAAAATTGTAACAATTTCATTTGTACACAATCACTTCTGTTCGATATAAACAAACAGGATAAATTAGATAAGTAATCATATTACATTTTCTTTTTTCTTTTGACTGATACGGTTACGCGAGTTGTGCGATTTTTTTCTCTTTCCTTAGACAGAACAGACGGCGAAACAAACGAATAAAATAACCTACATGGCCATAACTACTATATTCACACTTATTTCATTTTTTACAAACGATAGATGATCGTTATCCACATTTCTTTTTCTTCTCTCTTCTATCGACATAGATATTGAACTCAGATGATCCCATATTCATACAATATCTTGCATGAGTGGTAACTTTAGCAAGGTCATATATTTGTACGAACGTTATCGATCTTCAGTCGTTAGTTTCCATTCTTCGATATACGATTGTACTTTTAATTGTAATAGTGACTTTATTTCTTTCATTGATAGTAATAACATTAATATGGTTCCATATCAAAAAATAATAATATTTTTCTCAAGAGATAATCAAAATTATGTTTTTATTCAACGGTATGTTTATTGTGACAAACAAATTTCACATTATGTGATACTACCAAGTAAATTACATGATCGAATAAACATATTTTGTCCAATGACTACTCTTTAACAAGTTTACCATTTTCCCAGCTACTAATCTTCGTCATACATTTGTTCTACTTCCAATATCTGATATATTTTGTGTATTGAAGATAAAAATTGATTATGAACAAGATTGATTTTAATTAGACGGTATGCATATTAGTTTGTTTTATTTTCGAAAAAAATTTAATTTTCTCAAGGAAGCACCATTTTCAATTGATGTTCCTACAAGTGATCTTATTGAATGGTCATCTCGATATACGCTGCCTAATTCAAGTAAGTGATCTAAAAGGAATTATCATCTTTGGCTCTTTTTTTATTAATCAACTCAAGATAAAATGGGAAATGAACAGTCATGCCTCTTTATTTCTAAATCTTTGAAACGGGTGGGGGGTGTGGGTGTGGGTGTGGGTGGGTGGGTGTGGGTGTTGGTGTGGGTGTGTGGGTGTGGGTGGGTGTGGGTGTGGGGTGTGGGTGTGGGGTGTGGGTGTGGGTGTGTGGGATGTGGGTGTGGGTGTGGGTGTGGGTGTGAGTGTGGGTGTGGCTCTGGGTATGGGAGTGGGCGTGGCTGTGACTGTGGGTGTAGTAAAAGAGAATAGTAACACACACCCACACCCACATCGCAGTTTCATATTTTTCCCACTACTTC
Source organism: Rotaria sordida (assembly GCA_905250125.1). Classification (NCBI taxonomy): domain Eukaryota; kingdom Metazoa; phylum Rotifera; class Eurotatoria; order Philodinida; family Philodinidae; genus Rotaria; species Rotaria sordida. Next base: position 22,868 of record CAJNOL010002739.1, on the reverse strand, counting down.
TACGAGACGATAGTAAGAATTACTTAGGGTTGACCAAAAGTTCGTAGAACAGTGTTGAAAGAACCTTGTCGAATAAGGTAACCTATTCAGAAATGAAAAACCATATATACCATGTTGTAGAGCTTTTTGAGGCGCGTCGAATGGTATATAATAAATCCTGTTTTCATAAGACTTTGAAGGAACTAGAGTCAGTTTACTGATAGACGACTACACATCCCTAACCACACCCTCATCCAAGCATGATAGGTTATTGAATATTGTGGTCCTCGGTACTAGTCGAAAGTATTTGTAAAATATTGTTTCTCACATACGATTTTGTAGAGTTTTTCACGGGCTACAACCTCATATACGTAGCATCTCCGGGCATCTTGTCAGTGTGGGTATGGGTGTGGGTGTGTAGTCGTTTGTCAGTAAATTGACTCTAGTTTCTTCAAAGTCTTATGGAAACAGGATTTATTATATACCATTCGACGCACCTCAAAAAGCTCTACAACATGGTATATTTGGTTTTTCATTTCTGAATAGGTTACCTTATTCCACAAGGTTCTTTCAGCACTGTTCTACGAACTTTTGGTCAACCCTAAGTATAGACACAATAATGCGAAGCACCATTAGAAGAATTATCTAACAACAATAATATTTGTCTACATGGTTCGTTGGATTTATTTCCAAATCTACTTATTCATTTTGAATTCAAGTAGTCTTATAACTATTCACATCCTCAAGAGATACGTTTATTTATTTTTTAAAATATATAATTGTAAAAATTACACTTGATTAAAATAAGCAAAGTTTCATTCTCAAATAAGACTATGCGAGCACAGGTTTATTTCGAAGATTTTCATGAACTTGAAGAAACTCATAATCACAATCATTCGAAGTAGAATTTTGTAGTATTCGACTTCGTTCGGCAATATCGATAATCGATGAACTAAAACATTCATCAAAATCAAATTTTTATTTCCCTGTTATTCTTTTCTTACTCATGAGCACTGTAAAAAAGATCTCGAGCATTGGACACAGCAACATCTGCTTGATGAAGAACGGATGGAACTGCTTCCGAAGCTGTTGATCGAGGATCCGTATAACACAGATGATAAGTTAATAGTTGTAATTCATCAGGTGTACAACCAATTTCATCCAAAAGAACATAATAAAGTGGTGGATGATTCATACCTAGAAGACTATTATGTGAATTCAAGTAGAAATTATGCTGATCAGGATGAACAATGGTTGTATCAATAACACAACCAATTGGCATATTCTTGGTCTCTTCGGATATTCTATTCAATTCGCTTTCCAATTGATTATCCATAGGTTTATAGGTAAAAAATCGTGTGTTATGTCGTCTTTTGACAACAACAAACGTCAAAAGAGGATGGTTCGTTTGATCACCATATATTTCTAGTGAATAATAAACTCATATTCTTTGTGAATGATAACAAATTGAGAACTTACTATCAAACGCTTGACGAATAGCTGGTATTTCAACCTGACGAATTTTTGTGAATGGTTCATCTTCATTTCCTAAAGAAATTTCTTATGAAAAAAAAGATTAACCGAGAAAAGGTTTCACCATCTCTATAGAAGATAATCTTCGTGGGCAAACGTTTACTGATTTCATAATTATAATCCAATAATTGTTCAATCATTTTTGTCATTCCAGCAATCGTTTCTATCGAAGAAAAATCTCCCTTTGGATATTGTTTACAAACACGTGCAGCTGTAGTTGAACAAGAATCATTCCCAGAACCAACAATCGCTAAAGATGAAAAGCATACATTAATCTCTGATAAATAGAAATAAACTTTCATACCTGCAAGAGTAGAGTATTGACGAGAAACATCTGTTGAAGACGTTAGAGCAGCACCAAAATACATATATGAATCATTCGGAGATTTTTTATTTCTCCAAACATCACTTAAATCTAATTTAATATTAATACCTCCATTTTTAAAATTGATTTTTCGGATTAAATTTCTGCAATAATCATTTGCAGACTTTTCATCAGATAGAATTTCGGAATAATTAACACATTGAGTCATGATACCTAGAAAAATGCCGATGAGGATTTCGAATTGTATGACAATATAGAATTACCGTATAGTAATGTACCACATCGTTTGATATTCACTCGAAGCTTTGTCAGTTCATCTTCATCTTTTCTATCCATGAGACAAATAATAAATTGGCATTTCTGTTCACTCATCGAACAAAAATATTGATCGATATGTTCTGCAATAGGTACTATATGGTCTTCTTTATGGCCTGAATAATAAAGATTGTAACTCTCCATAACCTGAACAAAGAACTTCAGTTGAAAGTATATTAACAAAGAATCAAATTTACCTCGACTAATATGTCTGTGAATCGTTGAATATTATCTTTATTTTGATTATAATTTGTACCAAAATATGTAATTGCCAAATTTGATATTAATTTATGTGTATGTACACGTCCACCAAGATGAATCTCACCTTCTACAAGTTCAGCCCAATAAGCCACGCCTGTTTTGATAGTAGGCAGAACTAAAATTCGAGCATCAAAATCTAACATTTCTTCATTATCAACATGAAAACCAACAGCTTGACAGAGTGGATTGGTGTTATAATCACAATCATAAAGTGTACTCATAATTTGATAATAACATTCCTCCGGTGTTAGAATATATCTTCCAGCTTCTGGAACACAAAGTGACTAGAATAAATATATATATTATAGTTTAACGTATGTCAGTAGAAAACTTACTGGTTCATGACAAATTTGCCAGTCTTTAATTCGACAAACTTCCAATGGTAAATAATGAATTGTAGTCGGATTATTTTGTGAATGAACTTGAATACATGGATAATTTATTTGTCTTAATGTCAGATTTTTCACATTGCGATAATAATCAATCAATAATTCACCTGATTCAAGTTGAATTTCATATACTCGTCGATAATCAAATTTCTCGAATCGATATTTTGTTTCCCAGTGTGGTTCATCTGTAACAATCGAGCAATTTTTCAATATTCGTGTAAGTTTTCTATAATCATTATCAGTCGGCATTCGATCAGAACGAATTTGTTTATAAATAAATTCAAGTAAAGAAATATTAGAATAAAATACAGTGCACTTGGTTTGGATATTTAATGTTAATCCAGCAGAAGAGCGATTTAATTCTTGATTGAAACCATAACGTCGCTTAAAACCATATGATTCATTAGACTCATCTTCATTTTGATTATATTCTTCATCAAGAAAATAAATGTTATTTCTAACAATTCGAACTCGACCTTGAAGTGATCGTTTCAAAAGAGCTTCAATTATACGAACTGTATCGTACGGAAACACATTTGTTCGATCATTAATATAATCATTAATATCACTTGTTGACTGTTGATTAGATAATGATTTAATATTCAGTCGATATCGACGATTATGACCAGGTATCAACATTGGTGTCGATATCTCTGATGTACTAAATAAAGTTTTTTCATCATCGTACCAGACAAAAACATTCGGTTCTAATTGATTATTTCCTGTCAATGATTTCAACACTTGGGTGCATCGCCAACGATTTTCACATTCGATCCAATTCTGAGATCTTCCATCGGATTCTTCTACTGCTATATCATATTGATAAAGTAAAATATTATCATGAAGGGAACATATAAAATGATTAGTATATAAATGTTCTTTTCGATCGAATGAATTCTGATTAGTTCCTTCATTTGGTACAGAAGATTGGTTATCATTCGATGCCATCACGAATGCACGTTTAGATGATAAAACTAGATTCGAATTAGAAGCGTTTTCTAAAATGAATAGTGATTTTCAATGAAGTTTTGATGTCTCAATCTGTTTTTCGTTTGACCGTGTTGTAAGAGCCTTTTTTTCAAATTTCATTTTGCCACTGGATAAAAATACAACAAAAAAAGAGAAAAAATATTGTCTTACAGTAAGAAACAACACTCAATTCCGTTCATTTTATGTCGTCTGTTTACACAACGAAAAAAAGTCTATTTAAAGACGTCTTATTTGGATTCATTCTACACTTTTTTTTGAACCGTCATATATGTACTGTTTTTTTTTTCACATGTATTTTTATTGTCCCTATGAAATGAGGTTGACAATCAAAACGTTAAGAAAAAAAAAAAGAAAAAAGTTAAGAAGAGCGCAACAATAAGAGAAAGTGAGAATAGGAGTGGGTGTGGGGTGTGGGTGTGCGTGTGGGTGTGTGGGTGGATGTGAGTCTGGGAGTGGGTGTGGGTGAGGATGTGGATATGATAAGAAGATCTGTACCAACACCTACATTTACACCCATATTCACATCCACACCCACCCAAACCCACACTCAAAACCACACTCTTTTTATCAAAAAGAAAAAACTTCGAACTTCCTCATCCTTCTAGAGTCGAATTCGTATCAACCAGAATCTAGATCAGATATTCATATGGCTCATTTTTCCAAATCACCCAAACCAACGACTATCCCCATTGTAGAAAACTGCCGCCATATCTTCATTATCAAGCACATCACGTACAAAATTCAAAGGTTTTATTATCATTTTCAAGCAAAACAGCAAGGAAAAAAGCAAATCACACATTCAACCAAAAGTGTGGGTGTGGGTGTGGGTGTGGGTGTGGGTGGGGTGTGGGTGTGGGTGTGGGTGGGGTGTGGGTGTTGGTGGGTGTGAGTGTGGGTGTGGGTGTGGGGTGGGCGTGGGTGTGGGTGTGGGTGTGGGGTGTGGGTGTAGATTGACACATGAGTCACACCCATACCCACCCACACCCCACGCACACCTCACACCCACACCCACACCTCACACCCACACCCACACCTCACACCCACCCACACCCACACCCACACCCACACCTCACACCCACCCACACCCACACACCCCACCCCACACCCACACCCACACCCACACCCACACCCTTTACTATAATTTAATCATTTTAACTGTTCGAGAACTTCCGAAGAAGATCAATTTCATTGATCGAAACGTCAAGGAAAAAAATAATATAACTCATAAATAAATAGGAAGAGAACTATATTAATAAATAAAACAATTCAATATAAGTCCTGCAGAACAAAGGCCTACCACGATACAAACGTGAGGATATCACGGAGATACATACAGCACGCACCGCCAGCATGAGCATACGGAGCAATGATCGTAGTAGACCTGGTAAAGTTGTGGTGTACATTTCATACCAATTTTAGATTTTCTGTGATTCATTTACATCATGAAATCACAGACTCCTCTGAATTCTTACTGATTCTCCTGACTCCAGGAGGGTGGAGAGTCACGGACTTGATATTTCCTCCTCTGCTAACTCCCGAAGAGGGAAGACAAACGACAAAAAGGAAGGTGTCCATGGCAGTGAGAATTGTTGAGAAGTGATAATAATCGCCACAGAATACCAGAGCAAGTGGGAGTCTCGATGATCTTGATTTTTCTCCTTGGCGAGGTTAAAACATGCCTCATCATTTGATCTCTCCGTTGAAACATGCTACGAAGATGAGTATGTCGAAAAATCAAAAACAAAAGCAGAAAAGGTTAGAAAAGGAGACAATCTTAGGACGTGATCCGTTCAGCGGAGAAAATTGAGGGCGATAGTTATTTTTCAAGAAAATTCAGCAACCAAATGGAGAATACAAACCGACTGAAGCGGTTCGAAAAATGCCAGTCATCAGAGATTACGTTAGGCACTTGGGAAAAATCTTCGAGTCAGACCCAGAGCCGGACCCTCAAATCACTAGCGGGTTCGCTGGTATGCTCTGATCAAATAAACACGGGCATAAACTGCCGTAAAGAACCATCACTTGCAGCTTGAACAGTGGCCCTATTATAGTCATATATTGCAATATTCCAAACTGCAACAAATGGTCCTAAACTATAAATCTTTGGTTGTCTGCGATACGACGATATACGGCTATTATCAAAATGACAAGTCATTGCTTTAAACAGCCGTATACGTCATCTGAGTTGACAGTCTACGATAATTTTCACCGTCATTATGGTTGCCAGTTCAGTCTGATATAAAAACATTGTACTGAATCGTTACAGATCATTATTTCATCCGTATACAGCTGGAACAAAGAGCAAATTTAGCTTCAAACTGATGAGAATTTTCGATCTTTCTCTTTTTTGCTAGCTTCTATGACCAAAATTGGCAACAGTTCGGATCAGAACCTCCGTTTAACCTCTATCTTCACACACATTTTACTCAAAAACAATAGTATTCGTCCATAGTAAATAACAAGTCTCTTAACGATTTCCTACCAGTTAGGACTTTCTGGACTGGCCGATAATTTCACCGATATTCGCTGGTATTCGTCAGTATAGGTTTGAGGTGTATCAATAGGTGCAGTCTAGTAGAACCTTTTCTTTACTAATTCAACATCTTGGTTCAGCTCTCTCAGTAAATGTCTTCTAACAAAAGTAGGACACAGATGTGGAATCATTTTGACAACTTGCAACATCGATATTGCTCTAACGGAAGCATGAAATTTTCTTCAAAGTAACATAACTTTTGCTCTGTTAGTTAGGATCTCTTTTATACAGGTTTCAAGTGATCATTTTCGACCGTCCTCTAGAAATCTCGAAAAGAAAAGTAGAGCACTGTGAAAAAAGATGAATCGAGTAGTACTTACTGGCTTTGGTTTTTTGTAAATCACTTGTTATTTTGGCTTTTTGACGTATGTATTGTTAATGGTTCTTCTAGTCGAAGCGAGTAAGACAGCGTTCGCATGCCCGATTCACTATTTATATACGACGTTGAATGAAATGTTTTATTATATTGACTGTGAAAGAGTGACAAACAAAGGCATTACTCGAAGTTGATAAGAAGCACTCATTTTCTTTACAACTGGCAATAATATTATTTATCTTGGAAGGATTTCTTCAGCAGTGTCACATATCCAAGATTTTGGAGACGCGGGTGTGGGTGATGCGCATCTCTAAAGGAGATCTTACATCTCCAGTGGTGAATGACCGCATCTCCAAAATCTTGGATATGTGGCACCACTCGATTTCTTCTCTGTTCGTAAATGATAACAACAAAAAAAAAACCATAAATACGTCCGAGGTAAGGGTGTGAGTGGGTGCGGGTGTGGGTGTGGATGTGGGTGTGGGTGTGGGTGTGGGTGTGGGTGTGGGTGTGGGTGTGGGTATGGGTGTCTTCTCTCACGTTCATATCCACATCCACACCCCACACCCCACACCCACACCCACACCCACACCCACCCACACCCTTATTTATTTATTTAGCTATATGATTATTTTAATTCTTGTTCTTGTGATTTCTAATAATGAACAACAACGTATGCTTAATATGACTTCATCATCTTCCGTAAATTTAGATACTTTAGTTAAACATGATGATGAAGAAGACTGGTTGACAATTGATGAAAAAGATACTAAATTGAATTATAGTGATACATTTGAAAATGATGAGTTTACTCCGATAAAATTGTAAACATTTTTTTCGTATCGATTTAAAATTATTAAAAAATATTTTTAGAAGTTTTCAACTAACGGAAAAACAGATTGCAACAGCTCTCGTCATGCTGAAAGCCCGACATAAACTTTCGAATATTTGTCTGAAACATATCTGTTATCTTTTACGTTTATTAAAAGTTTCCAATGTTCCAAAAAGTTATTCTCGAATTATGCGTATTTTTCATCGTGAAACTCAGACAAGTGATAAATCAACAATTATTAACATTTGTAATGAGTGCAATGAAACCTGCAAAACTGCTGTTCATTGTGATAATGTTGAATGCAGTCAACATGAGTATTTAAAAAAAACTCCTTTAAAATTTGTATATATGTCTATTTTGCCACAAATTCGAAACATTCTTGCTCGTACACAATATTTAAATTTTGAACGTCAAAATCAATCCACATACACAATTGATGTTATGAAAGATATTACTGATAGAGCAGCATATAATCGAATTTTATTAGAACAATTACAAACAAAATTTATATCTCTATTAATGAATATTGATGGTATTCAGATAGCTAAAAGCTCGAATGCATCTTTATGGGTGATAAGTTTTGTTGTTAATGAACTAAAGCGTGATGAAAGATTTAAAATGAAAAATATAATAATTGCCGGAGTATCATCCAGTAAAACAAAACCATCACGAGATCAAATGTACACTATACTTACTCCTATTGTAAAAGAACTGAAAGAGTTAGAAAATGGAAGATATTTTGATTTAAAAGTATTCAATGGTGATCTTGAACCACTTCGAGTGTTTCTGTTAGCAGTTTGCTTAGACAAGCCAGCGCAAGCGATTACTCAAAATTTAAATGGGTGTGGATGTGGGTGTAAGTGCAGGCGTGGGTGTGGGTTTAAACAAAACCTTCAGACACCCACACCCCACACCCACACCCTCGAATTTGGAGCAGTCGCTCTATATTTAGTATTACTCCTGCCTATAACTGAAACAATGTTTTTCTTTGCAATAATATCCCTAGGCAAACTTTTTTTTTCCATGCTCTTGACCTACGCAGATCTCAAGTTTTGTCCATAGCACATGATTTTCTTGCTCAAGACAAGCGCTTGAGTGTTTGCATGAGTTACAAGAAACTCATGTGCTCAACCCAAGAAAATTCAACTATGAATTTTTATTAAAAGTTAAGTTATTTTGAACGTAAAATTGGAAAAAAAAATTAAAAAAGCTCCTCAATAACGGAAACTCTTGGGATAGAATTCAAGCGCATGGGCAAGAATATCAAGCGATAGAACAAGAACTTCAAGAAGTTGAGCTCACCGAAAGATCTCAAGTCTTGCCTCAAGATTTCTGCATAGCACATGGCTTTCTTGATCAAGATTCTCAAGTATCTCCTGCGCAGACCAAAAGAGATTCATCTAGGGATTAATCAATAGTTATTTTTTTGATTATAAGAATTGCACAAATATACGAAAAAACTTGAAATTAAACGCAATAAACCGTTTTGATTTATTGGAGATTCTAGTTAATTGAGTTTTCAATTGAAATCGCAATAAAATCTTATATTATCATCGATTTTTAGCAAAACTGGATTTATCGCGATTTTACACTGATATTTTTGGATATTAGCAAAATCGTGGTGGCATCTATGACATGGGGAAGTTTTCGAATAAACTGTTTTGCTTTTTTCTTGTGACGGTTTTAGATGTAATAGGCACAATGTAAGAGCTATTGCCTTAATACATTATTAATGTAAATAAAATCGCACACATACTGTACTTTTTTCGCTCCTTATATACTATTTCTTAGCATAGAAGTTCCTTGAAAAGTACAGTAAACACAATAGCAGAAAGATATAGATTTAAGGACGGGAGCAAAAGGTTAGACTACATTGATGGATAATACTATGTAACAGAAAAGAACACATTGATAGTACAATTCAAAAGTACATGTAAGAGGAGGAAGAGATCAACATAATAAACGGAGAAGAAGAATGAACGGAAATGGTTATTGCAGTTATTTCTATTTTGCACGCGAAATAAACAAACTAATTATGTCAGTACAAAGTATTGATAGAAAAAGAGACAGATAGAAGTACGCATAAATAATTAACAGGAAAAAGGCATTGCAATCATTTCAATCGAGGAAGAGCAATGTCTTACACGTTAGGCTCGGTTGTTGCATTTCTATCCTTTCTGTTTTTTCTGTTCTTTCTGTTTTTTTTCCTGCCCTTTCTGTTTTGTTTTCTGTTCTTTCTGTTTTTTTTCCTGCCCTTTCTGTTTTGTTTTCTGTTCTTTCTGTTTTTCTTCTGTCCTTTCTGTTTTTTTTCTGTCCTTTCTTCTTGTTTGTCTGTCATTTTTGTTTTTTTTCCATATTTTTCTGCTTTTTCACATATGCAGTGTTTTATATTTTTAAGTAAGACTTGTGATAAATTACTATTAGATCATTATTTCAAAAATAGTCAAAAGATTCTTGTTAACATTCATTGATATTCTGAGCTGTCCTATACATTACAAGATAACGTCAGAATAAGCGTTGCGTTTCACTGATCAAGAAAAACTACCAATCCTTATTATTTGTTTCGGCTTCGATCTCTTTCTATGTGTTTTTTTTTTCTGTCGTGTTTTCCAGTACTTGTTTGAGTCGCGCAAATCAATATATGTAATTTTTCATGAGTTGTTTTCGGGGATATATAACTTGACGAGTAATAATACCTATGCGTTATCGGATAAAATGGTTGCTAATGCTAACGACATCTAGACTCATAAGAACAAAAATACTGAAGTAACAATAACAGATGAACTAGAAATATCATCATCCAGAGATAAATAAAAGAATATAAAACCTGATTTATCGTGGAACCTCCACATTACCATATTAAAACAAAGCTTAAACGTATTTACTGTAAAAAAATTCTCCTTTTAGAGGTTAAATGGTAACAATTCTGTCTTTTACGTTTCGAGAATTTAGCAGGATTTCGAATTTCTGGCACGTAGTCTTTTAGTAGCTCTGTAGCTTTGAAAAAGGCTATGGGATCTTTATGCAAAATTTTCTTTTTATCCCAAAAATTCGGCGGATTTCGTCTCTTTCATACACAATCTTTTCAGAGTTCAGAAAACCTGGAAGAGTTGGACACTTTTCACACGAATCTTTACGTGATTGGGTAGAATGATAACAACTTAGAGTTTGAGAGCTTTCAGTAAAAAACTACTTTATCATATTTGTTCTAGGTAATCTCTTATATCTGGATGGTATAGATAAAAAGACAAAGCTACAAGAATATAAGTAATAGGATATTAGTGTAAGAAAATACATTCATCAATATATTACGAGGCACCAACATCATTTCCAGAAAAAGTTCTCAGCACATATATATGAGCACATAATCCTCAGGATATTAAAGAATACAGACATAATGGATAGATTGAAGAGCTGCTCAGTATGGGTATAAAGAGATCAACATATTTATAATGGAACAGATGTGTGTATAATGAAGAAATCAGTTGTTCAATATTTATTGTTATAGGAATTTTGGTATGGTTTCAAGTTTTTAACTATAGATATAGGGGATTAAGTATAAGAATGTGTTAGGTATAGAAATAAAAAGGTTAGATAGAGGAAAGGCAATACCGCTAATTGCATTAATATACGGGTTGGTGCAAAACATATTACTTTTTTTGATTCGATGAAAAGCTTCTTTCCAAGAGTGGATGTATTAGGTTCTCAAACATTAATAAATATTGTACGTGTAGTTGTTAAAGGCCAACCATGTATAATACTCTAAACTGTACAATATACAGCTCGAAACGGTAGGATAGAGATTTACTTCAATTCGATTGCCATATCACATGATTATATCAAAGTTGATAGGGTTTTTCATTGAAAAACGTGTACGAGAGTTTTCTCTTTAATTTAATACAAATCAATAAAAAAAAGTCAATGAGAGAAGTTGGAAGATTAAAAGCATCCGGTACAAAGTAATTATACGATTACTTAACAGATGAGAACATTTTAAAGACATAAGAAAAGTCTGGAAAGCATTGAAAGCGTTGTAGGACTCACTGCGCAATACTGTAATGATATTCCATATATCATCAATGAAAACTCCGGATCTTATTGAAAATACTTTCACAATAATCGCAAATGTTTACCAATGTGATCATAAGAAGAAATAGCTAGCACAGGAGACATTTTTCAGCACTACCTCTAGATAGATGTTAAATGTTTGAAGAACATTGCAACGTACCCAAGAAGAATTTATAATAGATTCTTAATTTCTAGATGTTTGTCAATGCTGTTCATCATTACGCTTTATTCTGTTTCAAATAATGAATAAAAACATGACTGATACATCATCACCAACAATTGTTAAGATTACAAATGATGATTCACACATAAACGAAAAAGCTCCTTTTCTTAATGAACCTGTTGCATCAAACAATTTATCCAATTTATCAGATTCATTTACTCTTGACAAAACTGGCAAAAATAAGCTACCATTTCCAGATTTCGTTGAAAAAGTCTTTTATCGTATTCGGCAAACAACGACACCACGTTATCAATGTTTACTATTGATCACATGGCCATATTTTGAATATATAATTATGTTTCTTATTTTGCTTAATTGTATTATACTTGGAATGTATGAACCATGTGCACAATATAATAAGGTAGAGTCATGGAATAAATGCAGTACGATATCTTGTACTGTGTTACACATAACAAGTGGCTTTATTTTTGTATTATTTATAATTGAAATGTGTATTAAAATGATAGCAATGGGAGTACTTGGTGAAGGAACTTATCTTGCTAACTCATGGAATCGATTTGATTGTTTTATTGTACTTGCAGGGTAGGATTATATTAATTTTTTGTCTTCAATGAAAATCTCCATCGATTAGAGATTTGATGAGTTTAAATATGAAAACTATAAGACAGTGATAAAATAGTTTGAAAATAAATGATGTCAAAGATTTCTTGAAATTCATTCTAAATACTCTTTCGTCGTGATATACTGAAAATGATTTTTATGATTAGATAAAATATTTCGAATCTAGAAAATGACAATTAACTGTAGCAATTAAAATGAAAGATTATTAACTATTAACATTTAGATCGGTAGAATTTTTGATAACAACTAATAGTTGGAGTTTATCAGTTATTCGAACCGTTCGAGTACTTCGTCCATTACGTATCATTAATCGTATCCCATCGATGCGTATTATTGTTCAACTTCTACTCGATACATTACCTATTCTTGGCAATATACTTCTTCTCTGGATTTCTATCTTTTTTATCTTTGGCTTCATTGGTGTACAACTGTGGAAAGGATTATTACGTAAACGTTGTTTTCTACAGTTCAATGAAACGAGTTTTGTTAATTATGAATTATTCAAGTATGTTTATTGAAATCTAAATATTTTGTTTGTTTATTGTCTTTTTTTAAGTTATTTTTCTATTCCACCATTTTATACTCCTTCCGATGATAAATCATTTATTTGTTCTGATCCACTATCTAGTGGAATGACAAAATGTTCAGAAATTCCACCATTTCGTCGAGATAAAATGACATGTAAACTTAATTTTGATTCATGGGATTTATCATTAAATCAAACAATGAACGGATGTATTAACTGGAATCATTATTATCGATCATGTGTTACTTCTGATCAAAATCCATTTTCTGGAACGATTAGTTTCGATGATATTCGTAGAGCATGGACTGCTATCTTGCAAGTTCGTTTCTCAGTTTGTATGATATACTTCTATGTTTTCCTTTTTTTGTTTTTTTGTACTTAGATAATTACTTTAGAAAATTGGAGTATTATAATGTATTATGTACAAGATGCACATTCATTTTGGAATTGGATTTATTTTGTGTGTCTTATTATTGTTGGTTCCTATGTTATGATCAATCTTTGTCTGTTTGCTATTTCTGCACAGCTTAATGTGACAAAAAAGCGAGAGATAGAGAAAATGTTAGCTGAACAAAAACAGTTTATACCTTCAACAAATGCTGTAAGAAATGATCAAGCAATTTCTTGTTGGGAAAAAATAATTAATTATTTTCAACAATTATCGAAAAATGAATATCAACGATTGAGCATATTCTGGAAAAATTCTCAATACAAACATGATAAAGTAAGATAAAGGATGTGTAAAAGTAATTTAATTAACAATTCCTAAGATGAAAAGTTCAATATGCTAGATTTTATTGAATAACATTGATGGTTAATCGATTAGTTTCCCATCAGTAGGATATTGATGTCTGATTTTAAGTACATCATGGTATCTCGAGAAAAAGAATACTAATAAGAGAAATTTCTTTAATTTTAAAAACTGTTCAACTTTGATTAATATTCGTATATGTAAATGAGATAAAATGACATAAATTTTTATTTTCAAAGATTAATCAAAGATATGATGAAAAGATAATAACAACAGCAGATCCATTAATTAATCAAAATCATCGACCAAATTGTAGATATTATCAATTGCAATCATTATTATCAACTTCACCAAATAATAATCTATCATTTATTGAAAAAAATCGAGAAAACAAAACAAATCTTGAAATTGAACAACAGATAGAACAAAATAATATATGTGATTGTTATCACCAAGATGAAATTGTACATCGAGATGATAAAGAAGAAGAAAACTCAAAATGTGACCAACGATCTAATAGTTGTTGTTGTTCATCTTTGAAAATAATACAAACATTAATTTCTCGTCTTGTTGCTAATAAATATTTCGATGGTATTATTTTCTTAGCTATTATTATAAATACATTTTTAATAGCTATTGAATATCATGGACAACCACAATTCTTAACAAATTTATTACAATTTAACAATTATTTTTTTACAATATTATTTACAATTGAAATTCTATTGAAAATAATTGCTCATGGCTGTTTAGCGTATATTAAAAATTTATTTAATATATTTGATGGTGGAATTGTTTTGATTAGTCTTATTCAATTAATTATTTCAGGAAATAGTGGATTATCTGTTTTGCGTGCATTTAGATTATTATGTCTATTGAAATTTCTTCGATGTATGCCAACATTAAGACGACATTTAGTAAGTTAGATCATAATTTAATATACTTGTTGGTTAAAATGAAGTTCGTAACAGTCCCCTTTATATAAATTTCTTGGTACATGAAATCAAAGCTTAACAAAATGCAGAGCACAATAAGTTGTATAAGAATCATGAAGCTAAATTCCGAGAACCGGAAGCAAATATCTTCGCTTAGTTATTCAACATGAATAATTGGCGAAAGAACGATAAAAATAATCCTGTTATCGCCTCTAATCGGTACCCTAGTGAATGTACTCATCCAGAGAGTAAGACTTGCCAGCATGAGTACTCAAATTACTCGAGCAAGTACTCTCAAAAATTCATGAGTATGTAAAATGACCGAGTACTCACATACGTACTCATACGAACCTTTCACTACACATCTACTTATAGACAAGATCCTGAGTACTCATTGT
>CAJNOL010002738.1:20538-32475 GCA_905250125.1 Rotaria sordida | reverse complement strand
TCAATCATAATATTATATATCAATAATGAGATTATCATTGATTAAAATTGTAATAATTCACAATTAAAATTTACTCACATATACCTATATACCTACTTACATAACTCATGTTTATGATCTACTAACATTTATAATGATTATGTATAAATAAGATAAATACATGAGATTTGTCTCAAATTTATATGTGAAATAATTGAAATGTAGAAAATACGTTGTGGTTAATGGATAAATTTATTTTGATGGAAATTTTCGATCTTGATATCACAGCTACTATTTTCATTAATTTTGTAACTGTTTTCTCTCTGTTGTAACATCTGTTTTTAAGTTTTGTGGTATAAGGTTGAAAATGATCGTTAAGATCGAAAATTCCCACCAAAAATAAATTTATCCATTAACCACAACGTATTTTCTACATTTCAATTATTTCACATATAAATTTGAGACAAATCTCATGTATTTATCTTATTTATACAACTTTTGTATTGAATATATTTTTTTCGAAGGATTGCAAAAACGAGAAAAAAATTGAATACCTCTAAAGTTAAACAGTCAATAACGAATATAAAATTTTTCAATAAAGCTGATGTTGATAGAGCTTATGCAGATTTTTGCAAGTTACAAGAACTTTTTTTTTAGATGTATTAGATTTTCAATTTCTTTTCTCGTTTTCACATTCGCTCTAAAAAAAAATATATTCGATACAAAAGTTGTAATTTAGACATTGCCCTTTCCATTAAAAAAACCTTGGCTCTATTAGAAGTCAGCAACATGATCTAACAATGTTTGACATTTTTTTCCATTGCTTTTATAACGTATGTTATTTACATTTGTAGGCGTTGCAAAATTTTCTACAGAATAGAACAAGTCATCGAGCTTTCATCTTTAAGAAAGATAATGCGACATGATATAAAAACAGTAAATGATGATTTATTGTCATTCTTATTGTTAAAAATACATTTCTAAGTGAGAATAGATAGACATAGAGCATATGATTATGAATAGCTCAAATACAAGAGTAGATTGACTGGAAAAGAAAATAATGAATTTTCAATTTATCGAAACAATATTTCTCGCAAAAATAACGATAGAAAGAGAATGTCACTATAGCGAATGATTTATTAGAGGCAAATCGTCAGCCAATTACCATGACAGTGTACCAAAAATGGAGTCGATCTCCATTTCAATGGTGTTTTGGCAGAAATCCATAGTTGAATATTTGAACAACAGGTATCTTTATGAATCCAATTTGTTTTGAGTCTTAATAGATTAGGCAAATGTTGACCATCGAGTAGTATTTTGAGACAATCATAATATTGAGTAGTCGGTTCAAGTTGACATTCGAGTGATCGAAGATTAGGAAAGTGTTGTACGAGAGCGGTGATAATAGTCGACGACATGAATTTCGCATTTTCCAGGTCCAGATATTTCACATTGGAATAAATAATTGAATGTTCCAATAAATTTTCTGTCGAAAACAATGTCAATGAATCAATGTTTCGACTCACAGGCGACGGAATCATGGTGATATTATTTGTGATCAAATGACGAAGTTTAACATAGTCATCGTAAGAAAGATTGCTTTGTGATAGAATACCGAGCGTGTGAATATTTGGGAAACGACGTGCTAAATTAGTCTGAGGCTTATCAATAATGAGAGTTTCAACATTCGGACAGCTACTGACAGTGTCATCATCGGCTAGCTTTGATGCATTCAGTTCTTCGAATGACCAAGGAACTGTGTACAGAATTTTAAAATTATTGTAAGTAATTGATTGATATGCCATTGGCCAGTGTTCGTTCATCGTAGCAAAACTCTTTGAAAATATCGATAAAATGAAAATCATCAATTCTAGGATAGAACAATTTACCTGCTCATCGATATTCTCCATGGTCTGAATAGAGCAATGAAATTGTCGAAGACAAGGCATATGTTGACGAGTCAACATGTCGATCTGTTTGGGATTGATAAACTGCTTATCGTTGCTGATCAATTGTCGTACGTCGAGTGTAAATTTTTCGACTTGATTTAAAGGCATGACAATATCGTACAAATGATCGAAAGTTATTGTCATATTCTTATGAGTTGTTAAACGAAATTCAATTAAATGAGACATGAATCGATGTGACCACGAGTGTCTCATTGATAGTCGTTGGGAAACATCAGACTGCCATACAATAACATCGAGAAAGATTAATTTCGGTGCAAGACCATCGAAGAGAACAAAAAGATCGTCAACTTGTTGCAGTGAAATAGTCAAATGTGTGAGATGCATATTTGGAGATAATTGTTTATCGAGAATAATACCTTCATCAATGTTCAATTCAAGTTCAGTAAGTGTATTAAACGTGCTATTGAATGCGATATCACGAAGCGTCTTGATTGTCGAATAGTTCACTATGTTAACGTTTGTATTCAATGATGACTCCATGATGATACGCAAAGATTTCAAGCAATTGAAATGTGATATATATGTATTGAGATAATCAAGATCAATTTGAGTGCATTCATATAGTGACAAATGTTGAACATATTTGAAATCGAATTTTGTCGATTGATGGCATGTATCGAAAAAGATTTTAATTTGTGTAGGCATCCAATAATTGTTAACAATTAATCTTGATGGTCGAAGTTGTTTTTCGATTAATAACATTAGAAAATACTGAAATTCCATATAGGAACATTCGGTCAGATCAATATTTTCACGATATTTTGATATGCATGAGAACATACGATCATCATAATTGAGAAATGCTTTAAGCACATGTACCGGAGTCAAATAGTTGCAGATCATTAGAAGAATTTCAGTGGGTAAATCGTCAAAACAAGTCACATATTTGATTTGATAATTGGCTTCTTGCAATCGTTCTTCAGTCTAAATGAAATACTATATCGATAGAATCATTCATTTTTCTTAAGTATACATACTTTCAACACGATCATTTCCTGTATAGAGCATTTTTGGATTCTCTTGTTTGTCAATTTGTCCATGAGTACACTAGTTAATATGAAATTGACATATGTTTCTAAATTCTCAAAATTGAAACGAATAGATTGTATGTGTTCTTTTAGCAACATGCATGTATTTATAAGCATGGCAATAATAGAGGCGGACGATTCAAATAGTCGAGCACAATGAAAATGGACGACGAGTGAATCATGTCTAACCTTAAAAAATAAAACAACATGACGGAAAATGTCATAAGAATGTCTAATGTTTTCACAATGCAGAAATCGAAATCTTTTGTGAAATTCAGAAAAACTCAAACTGTGCCATTATAGTTGATATATCCTTCATTTGCTACTAAACTCATAGTCATTTGTTGTACGAAATTCACAGCTTTGACTTAAGATGGAAGAACATTTTTCATTTTCATACTACAACGAATGTATTTCATCTCATCCACTTAAGAGACACGCTTACTCAGAAAATCGATGTTGAGTTCGAGGTGAAACAAAATAACCTGAAATGTCTTTCATTAGAACATGTATAGATTGTGCACAAAAAAGTTCTTTTTGACCAATATTTTATTAATTTTCAAAAATTCTCAATACTCAAAACAAGTTGTTTTCAGCGATTTATATTTATGTAGTTATCATATGTCAATTAGGAAATAATCGTTGAAAAGTACATTCTTGTTACTTTAGGAATTATATGACATACTTTAATCAGCAAGTTTTATCAGTTTTGATAGGATATCTGCTCGGTTAGAATAGACATTATCGACCAATAGAATGAGAGATTTTATCACAACTCTATACGTGACTATTATATTATTTGATGATGAAAAGTACTTTTTTTGTGAATCCAAAAGTAGATATATCATTAGAAAGAGAATAATTTTCTCATTCGAAAAAAATGTATTGTGTGTCGAATCTATCTCCCTTATTGGTGACTAGAAAACGAAATAAAAACTTGTATCGACTTTTTCTCAGTTCTTGATTTTTTGACAGTTTTGTCTTTTGTCTTGGCGATGCTGACAACTAAAATCTCTTGAAGGCAATAAACGCATTATCTACAATTGATTTAAAAAAAAAAAGTTTTTAACGATTTTCTTAATTAATCATAAAAAGTTGTCGCGTCAAGGTCCATGTTAGATATGATTTGCGAATCAAATATTATTATTCGTTTAAATTTTTCTTCATTGAATCGAATCAATATTACAATATAATTGAATAAAGTCATCAAATTTCGGTATGAATAGTTTTTATAATTCAAATTCATTGTATTTAACTATTGCCGAAAGAAATTTCGCAATTTCTTTTTTGTTCATATATGACTTCATAGTTGCTTATATAAAATTAAAATATATATTCTCAACTTCTGTCTTATTGACCATGATTCTCTACTATTTAACAAGATATTTTGGAATGATAAATTAGAAAAATTCTTTATTTATGAATGAAATCAAACTATGAGAGTGATCAGACATCCTTTTGCATATATATTAACTATGAACATATCTATTTTCTACATTGTATACAACTGATGGTCACAATTAATAAGCTCTTTTTGTATTTATTCGACATTTTTTGTGATGATTGTAACGAATATATTTGTGCTTTTTTAGCTGAAGAAAATGTTGTCAATCCTAATGAAATTTTTCACTTCCAATAAACGTCTAATAATGTATTAGTTTTTTTAGTAATTCGGAAGAGAAATTCGAATTAATTCATTTTAATCAACATCTCTTTTTATTTTTCTCCTCTTGAAATCGAATTCGAATAGAAAATCAATATTAAATGATTGAAATAATAATGCTTCTTTTTTTTTTGAAAAATAAGCTCATATATAATAGAATAAATAAATATTAACTTGTTCTTTTATTTAATATTTTTGTATATAGAAACAAACATGATATTCAGTGGAGTCATTTTCATTGCAAATATATAGAGTGTGAATGTGTATTTAATTGTGGTGATATGAATCTTTTCTTCGAGAAAAACTTACATCCTTGTATATTATAGTAGTTGTTTCACAATTAAAATAATAAGTCAAATATTTTCAATATCTTGACAAGAAAGACTCACATTATCATTAGCCTTTTGTATCTACTCAAAGAAAAAAAAACAATGTTGACGTTTTTGTTGCAATGATCATATCACTTTATCATATTATTATGCTTCAAAATATTTATTATAAAAGATGTGTAAAACGAGCAAAAATTTCATTTTCACATTTTGACGCAGTTCGAATCTTAATCGCTTTAAAACTGATAGAAATAGGTAATTTGCAAAAAGTCCACTCATTTTAACCATTTCATACTATCTTAATGTGTTTAAAAAAATTGTTAAAATGAAGTTATAACGAAATCTTAACATGTTGAAACTTGTTTCTGTATGAAGGTTGTCTTTGTCTAGGCAATAAATCTACTACTTAAATCATAACACTATATTAATTATAATAAATGTTAGGTGGACAACTAGTGATAATTAATATATCTTTAGAAAAAAATATAGTACAGTTTTGCAAGAAGAACAAACTATACTTTCAGCTTTAAAATTCATGACGAGCATGCTTGTTCCCAACTCTTGAGTCATTATTGAACATGTGTGAATTGGGAAGAAGGGTGTAGATGTGGGTGAAGAGAAAACCTATACGCACACCCATACCCTATTATCCAAATAGGATCAGTCGATGTTTGCCTCGTATAAATGTGGCAAATAAAGAGCAAGAATAGTCAGAACATGTCGTTGGTTGTCGATATTGAATATATTCTGAATGAATTTGTGAACACATCGATAGGTGATCAAATGTGTTATGGCTTGTTCGTACTATTGAGACAGGTATTGAATGAGTTCATTCGATTTCAATTGCTTATACTTGGTTGAAAATCGCTCATTGATAAAGGTGTCCATGGCTCGATGTAGAATTTGTTCTCAATCGAAATGAAATCACTTGGATTGATCGATGAGAAAAGAATATCAGTTTTGATTTTCAATCT
Source organism: Rotaria sordida (assembly GCA_905250125.1). NCBI lineage: Eukaryota > Metazoa > Rotifera > Eurotatoria > Philodinida > Philodinidae > Rotaria > Rotaria sordida. Next base: position 26,532 of record CAJNOL010002738.1, on the reverse strand, counting down.
CCGTGTTATTCTCTCTTCAAAGCAAATAATCGATGAATTTTTTTGCTTTTCAACGAGACTAATGATCTTTTCTAATTCTAAAAGCAAAACAAAAAAGTCACATTTTTTGCTGTCAAAATTCGAGATGTATGAAGCTAACCTTCACTAGGCAAGTCTTGACCATGGATAATGCATGCTGGATTCGTTGGACAGGACTATAAGACATGAGGAGCTCATCTTGCGGAGGATACAGCCATAGAACAGTGCAAGATACGTTGAGACTTTTTTTACACTCAAATGTTCAGAAAAGAGAGCTCTCTCGTCAACTATATATAATTCACTTGGATTGAACTCACAAAAAAACACTGGTGAGTCAACTTAGGTTCATATCTGTCTTCAGTCCTTTGAAGACATTTTTTACAATCAAGATAGAATACAATTTATTGATCAATATTTAATATTTCGCCACTCTTCAAGATATGTCCACATGCAAACGTTCATGTTGGAAAAAATCAATAAAAAGAAAAGTCAATGGAAAATTTAGGAGCATTTGTAATAATGACGAATCTTGGCAATATCTATGGGACTGAGTTTCTCTCTTTGATCAATCTGAGCACCAGCTGTGCATGATGTGAGAGTTGGCTTGGCATTCTTCGTCAAGTCAGTACGATCGTAGTGCATCAAACTGTTGTAATCATAGGCAGAGCCTTGATTTTCTACATCTCTTTCCCATGAATATTTTTGAAAGTTGATCGCCTACAACAATGATTCATTTATACAACGATCTATACAAATAACAAAATAAAAATTGAATATACCATGCCGGGTTTTATATTTTCGTAATGCACTGCTAGATATTGACCGCGATCAGGACGCGACTGTTCATGGAAGAAGCCTAAAACTAAAGACGAGGAAGAACATGATTAGATTTTTGAACAAAGAATGATTCTCACCGAGAACATGAGCTCGCTCATGTTCGAATAATATCATTGCGAAAACAAACATTACGTTGTAATCTGAGTGTATTTGGATAGTTCGTGTTATAATTGACCTGAAAGTATTGTTTGAATGCCGTGCAAGTTCACTGTATAAGATGCCATCACATCCATTTCTCTCTCTCTCTTCTCTCAGCATTCCTTCTCTATCACCTTGGGGTATGGGTGTGAGCGGCTGGGTGTAGGTGTGTGGGTGTGGGTGTAGGTGTGGGGTGTGGGTGTGGGTGTGGGTGTGGGTGGATGTGGGTGTGGGTATTGGTCTCTTTCTCACCCACACCCACACCCACACCCTCAAGAATCAATGAGAAGTTGGTACCAATTGAAAAAGATGGTGCTCAAAAGTATGACACTAAATAGAAAAGGAAAATCTCATAACACACAACACTTGAAAAACAGTCAATAATTCCTGTGTAAGGCGTTTGTATAACGGTGATCTAGCGACAGAGTAGAAGGTATGAATTTTCAATAGCTTCAAAAATTATTTTGTACAAATCAGATAAATTAAGCATGTTGTTATTGACTTGCTACAATCGATGATTCTGAAAAGCACAAAGAAAAATCATATACAATCAGATCCGGTCTTGTTAGAATTCATTTCAACTGTTCGATACTCATGAAGTTCATATTTTGTCTATGACTAGAACTTCATTAGATTAAAAGAACCTGTAAAGAAAATCTCTCTATATACAATCTTTTCAGGAGCATATCCATTATGTTAAGTTTTCAATTTCTAAAAAAGTATTATAGAGTGAGAAAGTCAGTCATTGAAACTTTTCTTCATTAGAATTTCGAAAGTTTCGACAAAAACAATTTCGATGTGACCCATAATCATTCTTTGAACATTCAATATTCAAAGAAGTAGCATTCATTTACCGCCAAAACTTTCAGAGCACTCTAACGCTCATGAAATCTGTTTAGAGATAAAATTTTTAGTCAAAACTCAATCATTCACTTTTTTAAACAACATTATGTTAGAGATCGAATCGAAGTTGAGAAAAAAAAACACCGATTAGATATGTTTCTTTGTTCTATTTTGTGATAATAATTATTCTTATGACAATAAGCAAAATCTCTATCAAACTACAAATGATATGGAAACATATAATATGATGAAGCTTATATAAAGGGGTAATTACAACACTTCGGCATCTAAAAATGTTGAAAGGTGCCGAAAGGGTGCTGATAGATTGGTAGATTGTCGACCTTCGTACCTCGAAGTACGAATGAACTACAAGGGGAGAGCATGGGTGAAGTAGTGTATTTCACTTGCATTGTACTTGTACTACTTCTGTACTAGAAAGTACTGAAGTCGCGTTTTTTTTCTCTTTGAGTTCTCAGTCATAATTGAAAAGTGAATTTGATCAGAATTTACAATGGAAATCCTAAACAAACTGTTGCTGTATATTGTACTTTTACTCTCAAAATGTACGAGCGCAGAGCATCAAAGTTTACAAAAACGAAGTTCTTTTGGATGTGAGTAGGGATGCAACAAATCCTATTTTACCTTCATGAAGATTGTAAATTTTCGGTATGAAAATGCCCAAAACTATAAAGAGAGCTGCTAAGATTTAGGGGTTTTCATACCGAGAATTTACAATCTTTATGAAGATAAAATAGGATTTGTTACACCCCTACGGTATAGGTATAGGTCTTCTTTACTCACACCCTCATTTTGATAAAAAAAACGAGTATTCTGGGTGAGTTTTTTTTTTGTATAAAAATGACAGTTCTAAGCGTTTTTTTTGCCAAAAAATGGCGCTGAGTATATTCAAACTTATATAACTTCTTTTTTATTCTAATCGTGTACAAAAATTATATTATTTATCAGAATGAGCAAATAAAAAACAATAGGTAATACACACACAATAATTTAAAAATAAAATAACAATAACAGAATTTTGTAAATATTTGAAATCAAAAAAATTTCTATTTTTTATGTTTACATTGTCTCTTTCTTTTGTTTTTAAATCTATCTTTGGATATAATTTGGACGATGTTCACAAAGTCGAACTACTATTATTATAACAATAATTCCAATTATGATACCAATAATTGTACCAATAGAGAGTCCAGAACTACATGATGAAATTGTTACATCAGGATCTCGTCCATATTCTGATGGATAAACATCATTACATGTACTTTTACACATAGAACAACTATCAACATGTAATGATGGTAATGATTCTGGTTTACAGAAATTACTAAAACAACATGAACAACTACATTTTGCTGTTTGTATTATTGTTGAGTAAAACATTAAAATAAATATAATTGTAAATAATATTTTTGTTAATAAGTGCATTTTGATTACTATTTAATAAACAAAACATTATCATGTTAATACAAGTTCTTTTTTGTGTTTGCAACCTAAGTTGATGATCATGTTTTATGATGTTCAAAAATGATTCGTAATCAGTACTGATCATCAGGCAATTATAGATTTTATAGAAAAATGTTTGTTGAATTATATAGTATAGAAATAAGTAACTTGTCTAGCGGTTAAGGCATTAACTATGCACGATATACTGTTTGATTTTCAGTTCTGATACATATTTTATTCGTCTATTTTTCTTGCTTAACGTCAACATTGCTCAAGCAAAAGTATTCCAGAAAAAAAAAGTCTAAAATCTAGTTCAAGTCAATGCATTAGATATGTATCGTGTAATACTGCATTAAGATTCTTGGTGCATTAATCTTATTCACAATAGGATGGTATATGTACTGTAACATTAAATACATTGGTTAGCACTACATATCATCAAACTAACTAGATGAAAGTGTTTCTTTTTTTTAGTCAGATGCCGTTACATGATACACTTGCAAATAAATTAGTGTTTGTAAAATGGAAATAAATGAACAAATAGAATAAACTTTTATTCAATTTAGATAAATAGAAGAGAAGTTTTAAGTAGATTTGCTAGCATGCATTACACAGTGTATAGGTTTTTAATTCATGATTCAGAGCTTCTTTGGTTTGAATCTCGAAAGTATTCGTTAAAGTGCATTGAATGGAATATGTATTGTCACCTATCGCATTCTTTTTTCTTTATTAAAAGTGCCTGTTTTATGTATTTTTTCATAGGAAGCTCGAAAATACGTTTCTCAACCACCTGAAAAACCATTAATATAGGTTGAAGTAATATATATCCTAAAAGTAGATATTTTAGACTATCCAACATTATGATTATCTTGATTTTGGTTATATTTGGTTCACAATGTACTTTAGTGAAAATTCTTCAATGATTCTATCTTTATGTTTCATATGAATAAAATCTATGATAAAAAAAACATATTGTAAGTGAGATTTGATCTTTTTCAAAAATAATTTATTTTTTATTCTTTGTAAATTGATATTGTATTTTAATAATTAACTAACATAGTCAATTAAACTATCAAGAAATTTTAAAAAAAAATTTTTTTAATATGACGATCGTTAAGTAACATTGAATTAATTTTCTAAATAATAAAAATAATTAATCATTTGAAATTTATTCGATAAGTATCGATATAAAGATATCAGGGTATGGGTACAGTTCTTCTTTACTCACATCCTCGGGTTTTAGAACATAGTATAGATCATCCAAAAATATATGACAAATTTTAACAACAATGATTCGAATTTTCTTTTCCAAACTTAACCATAGTGATGGATTAGTCAATCAACTTATATCTTTATTCTAAATATAAAGGATTTTCTTCTTAATCAATGAAACTAATCGAATGTCTTATTTTTACATATAGCAAATATGTAAATCTCATATGTTTAGAATGTATTGTATTAGAGATCAATAACAAGTATCATTTCTATATTGTATTATTCTTATGAATGATTCAATATCAATGTTTCATCAAACTTTCTATACTCCTTTTTTTTATCATTTGGATCACATGATGAGTATCCAAACTGACATGATCGGAAATTCTCTTTGTCAAATTTCGACACATTGAAATAAATACATCTATCAGAAAGTATTTAGACAAGATGTTTGTTCACCTTTAACCTACTAGAAAGTATTTCACTTGAGTCAAAAACTATGTATTTGTACTCTTTTCGAATATGAGCTTAGAAATTTTGTCTCAGTTTTTGTTCTGAAATAGTGAAAATAACCTTTGAAGAGTGTAAAAAATTAGGATCTTTATTTATCTTTGTCTTTCGAACAAGCACTTCAATATTCGTAAATGCTTGTAGCTTCATTTAGGTGAAAATAACAGCTTAATTCAATTTCATATGTTGTAGAGAAGTGTTTCTAAGCTCATATTCAAGTACTGGTCACGATCTATAGTTTTTGGCTTGTTTGAAATGGTTTTAAGAGTTGGCCAAACTGAACAAACATGTTCATCGGAAACGTCGGTTCACATGTTCCGTCTAATGTAATTTTTTGAGCTTTTCAAAGATTGTTTCATTACTCTTGAATAAAAACTAAGATAAATTTTCTAAGTTCATATTCGAAAAGAGTACAAAAAAAAGAAAGAAATGAACATAGAATTGTTCATCAGGTATAATTTTTCTGGATTATTCAACTATACTAATATCAATAATTGATTTTATTGTTGAATAAAATTAAAATAGATCTTCTTCAAATATTTTCATTACTTGAGGGTGGGTGTGGGGTGTGGGGTGTGGGGTGTGGGGTGTGGTGGGTGTGGGTGTGGGTGCGGGTCTGGTTGTGGCTGTGGCTATGGACTTAATTAAAGGTCACACCCACACTACACCCACACCACACTCACACCCGCATCCGCATGCCACCCACACCCACACCCAAAGACACACCCACACCCACCCACACCACACCCACACTCGCATCCCGCCCACACCCACACCCACACCCACAGCCACAGCCACACACCCACACCCACAGCCACAGCCACACACCCACACCCACTCACATCCACACCCACATACCCACACCCACACTCGCATCCTACCCACACCCACACTCACACCCAAACCCACACCCATTCACACCCACAGCCACACCCACCCACAGCCACATCCCACACTCACACACCCACACCC
>CAJNOL010002738.1:0-20438 GCA_905250125.1 Rotaria sordida | reverse complement strand
TTCACACCCACAGCCACACCCACCCACAGCCACATCCCACACTCACAGACCCACACCCACATCCAATAATAGGACTTGAGGACCCAAGGGTATCTCTAATAGTGGAGCCGTTACTCCGTTCCTCGGTAACGGTAACTTCCCACCCCTAGTCAGACCCCAGTCAAATCTAGTCAAACCCAAATCCAAATCCAGTCAAATTCAGTCAAATCCAAATCCAAATTCAAGTCAAATCCAGTCAAACCCAAATCCAAATCCAGTCAAACCCAAATCCAATTCTTTGTTTGGATTTGATGGATTTGACTGGATTTGGATTTGGTGCATGCCTATAGATAAGCACTGGTATGAAATTATATCTAATACCATTGCCACTTCCTTCAGTCGACAGAAGGGGAAGCAGAATAAAAAATACATGGAAAAAAAGAAAAAATACTAAAAAGGCTGCTCGGAGAGTGTACATCGTCTTGATTTCTACTCCACTTTGTACTGTTCTTTCTTTTCTGTCCAATCAAATTTAATATTGACGTTTAGGTTTCACTTTTCGATCGAAACTAAATCCCAAAAAGCATCATCAAGGAGAAAGAGAGACAGAGAACGATAAAGAAAACGCTGAAAAATGAGAGTAAAGATGGTATAAACCAACGTTTTGGCTTTCATCATCACTTACTTTCCTCTTAAATAAGGAGAAGACGAAATAGCGTACATATCGAGTTTCTCTTCAAACTGACAGAGATTCTATACAGGTGAGTTTCGATGAATTTTATCATTAGAAGCATTACGAAGAAATACCGTATTCGTATATGAAATATTCGACACGCTTTTAGCTGATCGAGCATGTCTGAACCGTGTTCAAAAATTGATAACGAACGAATCAAATTCGATATTGTCAGTGAGGATGGTTGCAACGAAGTCAATCTTAACCGTTTATATCCTTCGTTTATGTATTCACAAATTTTGAAAGATATCCTACTCCAATTCGATGATAGATTCCAAGCAAAACAGGAGCTGGTCAATTTTTACCGTCATAAATACGCTGGTCGTTCACCAGATCTGAAGTTGATCGACCAATTCGAGGGTACATATGAAGCCAATACATCGATCCAATGGTAAAAAACTAAGTGAACTTATGAACCATTTGAGAATACGTTTTTGTTTGTTATAGGTACACTCGAGAAAATTTTGTCTACAGCGTCTTGAATGAAGCCCTTCGACTGAACGATATTCAAACCCTGTACACAACCAGACTTCTCCTTGGGGATATTCATCGACAATTAGAAGAGATGCATAGGAAGATGTTACCCGCTAACATTCCGAAAAAACTTTTTCGTGGTCAAGGGTAATTTGATCGATCAAATTTAATCGACTATTTATTGATCTTTTTCAGAGTATCAATTCAAGAATATGAAAAATTGAAAAATAATATTGGCGGTCTCATTTCATTTAACAATTTCTTGTCAACAAGCGTCTGTGAAGATCTCCCAAAAGTACTTGCTGATTGTACTAATACCGACACAACTGGTATTCTTTTTGAAATTGAAATTGATTCTTCTGTTCGATCGAGTCCATTCGCTTCACTCGACGATGTCCATCACTTAGGGGTGGCAGAAAGGGAGTTTCTTTTTTCAATGCATACTGTTTTTCGGATTCTTGATATTGTTGACAATGCACAATTGCCACTCGTTCGTTTAAAACTTACAGCGGACGACGATCCTCAACTTCGACAACTTAAGGAATACATACATAAAAACACTCAAGAAGGGACAGCTCAACAACGGCTGATCGTGTTGATGTATCAGATGGGGAAGTATGATTTAGCGAAAGAATTTCTGGAAAAACTACTCGCACAAGCTTGTAAAGATACTAAAATAATTGAAGTTGGGTTTATTGTTCATCACTTGGGTCAAATAATTGCCGATATGGGATACTATGGTCAATCTATTGTTCATTATCAACAAGCAAACGATATTTTGAGAAGGTATCTGCCAAAAAATCATCCAGTGCAGATCAAAATCATCTGCAATCTTGCTACCACTTATCTGCAACAAGGCAATTATGATGAAGCACTCCAGATGTATAAAATTGCTTCTGAGTTACTTCTTCAATCTGAGAATCGTTCGGATGAAGATCTGTTTGGCATTTATGTGCACATTGGCAGCATTCAACGTGAGCAAGGGCGATTAGAAGAAGCACTCCAAAGTTTTCAAAATGCCGATAAAGTAGGGCGTCGAAGTCTACCATCGAATCATCCTCGTCTTGCCGCTCTCTACAATAACATGTGTCTCGTCTATTATGATCAAGACAACTTGTCTGAGGCCTTAGCATACATCAATCGGTGTACTGAAATCCAAAACAACAGTCTTCCTGATCTTCATGGGGATCGTGCGTTACCTGAAGTCAGCAAAGGACTTATATATTCGAAGCAAGGTGAAACCGAAAAAGCAATATGCCAGTTTGAAAAAGCTATCGACATTCAAATGAAATGCTTGCGTCCCGACCATCCTGATATGGCAACCGCTTATAGCAATCTTGCTACGTGCTATCGTCATCAGAATAATAAAGACAAAGCAATTAAATATCACAAGAAATGCCTTGATATTCAACTCGAAAACTTTATACCAAATCACCCTAGTATTGCAATTACATATAACAATCTGGGTGAAACACAATCCGAACAAAACCCTGATGAAGCTCTCTCTTGTTTTGAAAAAGCATTGTCTATCCAATCAAACAGTCTCCCTTCGGATCATCTGGATGTTGCTTTAGTCTACAGCAACATGGGTCTTACTTACTCCATAAAAAGAGACTATGCACAAGCCGAGACATGTCTTGAAAAAAGTCTGAATATTCGACGTAAGTTATTAACAGATGATAATCCATTGATAGCTGCGTCTTACTACCACATGATCGAGAGTCTCTACTGTACTGGTCAACGCGAAAAAGCATTAGAATATGCTGGAAAAGCTGTTCAAATTTGCGATCGCTCTCTTCCATCCACCGATCCACTACGCCGTAATTGTGAAGAGATATTCATGAATTTAAAACGGAACACTGTATCTACTTAAAAGTTTTCTAATTCGAGGATTGATCTCAAATGACTTGAACAATAAAATCTACATACTAGTGTGGGTGTGGCTGTGAGTGTAAGTGTAAGTGTGGGTGTGGGGTGTGAATGAGGGTGTGAGTGTGCGTGGGGTGTGGATAAGGGTGTGAGTGTGGGTGTGGAGTGTGAGTGTGGGTGTGGGTGTGGGGTGTGGATGAGGGTGTGAATGTGGGTGTGACTGTGGGTGTAAGTGTAAGTGTGGGTGTGGAGTGTGGATGAGGCTGTGAGTGTGGGTGTGGCTGTGGGTGTGGGTGTGAGTGTGGGTGGCAGTTCTCTATCAATACACTTACGCCAACACCCCACACCCACGCCCTGGTAGTTCTACTTCATATTTAACGATAACTAGTTTCATTTTTAAACAAAAAATTAATTATTACATTTGTGGTGATAATCAATGATTTTTTCTTTTGAAATTTTTCGTCTCTTTGTTGGGAGAAGAAGTTTACAGGTTTAGGTAAAACAATAGAAATAAGGATGTTTGAAGCGTATGAAAATTAGATAATTCGTTTATTCGATTTACTTTTTCGGTCTTTCGTGAATATAATGAGAATGAGTTTCGATGTTCGAATGATTGGTGTATTTCGCAAGAATAGTTCGAAAACAACATTCAACAGAATTCGAAGATTTGCAGCAAGGGTGTAGGTGTGGATGTAGGTGGGCGAGGGTATGGGTGTGGGTGTGGATCTGCTATTATTCATCACCTACACCCACACCCCACAATCAAATTGATTAAAAAAAACACAACATATCATTGATACTTTTCAACCAGATGTAAGATCGAACAGTTTTCAATGGTTACATTCGGATATTTAGCCAAGTACTTGATGATCTACTGCCATTTGCGTCAAAACTTAATCCAAGACTATAGGCTCATCAACAACATGAGTTAATTGAAAATGAAATTGATAATTTCTATCGAACTCAACAGATTCTTAATACAAACAAATATTCAGAACATGTCACAGACTATATTGAATTGAATCAGTTTTTTTTTGTACCCTGTACTCTCACTGAGAAAAATTTTCTAAAAGTTAGCCCGAATATTGTCTATAACTTATTTATTCGATAAAAAAATAAGAAAGTTTTTGTCAATGATATTTAATCCAACATATTTATATTAGCTACCGATGGATGTCTAAAATTTTTTCAACTATCATTTCTTAACTAGTTCAATGAAACTCTTATCTTATTAATTGTTTTCGTGCAAGCATCATCAACTCATATAATGATAAGATTTTTGTTTTCAATTGAAGCAGTGGATCTTACCAATATATGGCTAGAAATATATTTTTTAATTAGTTTGGACTATCAATGGTTTTCTGCATATTGTGTTTATTTTAAAGATTTGTTCTCATTGAACATAACATGAATATTCTCTTTTTCTTAAAATTAATCAAAAAATTGGCAATGATATTATCAATGTATCTATTGAATAATGTGTTTTAAATTTTTAAATCAATACAAATGGTTATCGTGCATTATTACAATGTATAATTGTAAAAAGTGACAACTATTAAAGATATAATCGTTTAGATTTTATTTTATCTATTGAATATCTCAATTGCCTACAATTCAAAACACACGTGTCTTTCACCCTATTTTACCTTTTCGAGAATGATTATATTTGTTGATTTCTTTCAATCTTATACTCACACTTAAGATAGAAAACGTAAAAGCACGACATTTTTTTTTGTATTTTGTTGTTAAATATACTTGTGATTTTTTTTCCTATTAGTCATATGCATAAGTGATAAAAATCATGGAGAAATTTAATTTTCTTTTTGTTTTAGTCAATTATGTTCTTATGCTTGTGTGAGAAATAATTATTAGTAAGTTTAGGTCGTCGAATATTTATAGTGATCAACAACGCTACATATAATTTATTTAGTTCGTATTAGACACTCAAATGAGAAAGCATTAGGAAGTCATAAATAGATGTTGAATGTTGACAAAAAAAGGAGAACTAACTGATGTTTATTGTTGTGTTCTAACAACAGGTTATGTTATATATTGAATCTAAGATGAATAATTCAGAATAGCATCATTGTTTTGTAATTACAATGTAACAGAGTAACAATTTTTCATTTTTATAACTAATTGATCACAAAAAAAAATAAAAGGTACAATGTAAGTTTTGACTGTATTTGATATAAATCATAGTAGCTAATGAAAATTTTGGAGATATTTTAATTACATCTGTTCATTTTAATAAACATTAGATCGATATATATTTCAAAATGAAATGTTTAATGATGCATAATCATTACTAAATAATTTACTTTTTTTTCTATGTAAACTACAGACATTAAGATATTTATTGTGTATGATCATAGATAGTTATATACCCTGTGGGTTGTTCGACACATAAATTATGTTAAAAACAATCTATATAATATAAATGTAATAAAACAAAAAAAATGAGTAACGAAGAGATATCCTAACTCGAGACAAATTGGTTGATAAATAATGTAAATCTTAAATTTGTAAGTTTTGATAGAATCGTTTTTCTTAATGTAATAAATTTGATGAGTAAGATTTATAAATAAATGATGATTAATAAAAAGTGAGTAAGAGGGACACTTGCAGCATTTTTTTTTGTATTCTATATGACAAAGCAAAAAAAAAATTCTGTTTGATACTTTTTTTTCCAACATTTTATTTCTTCTTACTAAACAATGAGTCAATCAACTTGCATATCTAAAACAATATTTTTCCGACTTCTATGATGATTTACACTATACAAATACATTTGGTCAATAATACCTTATATTATTCATTTAAATATTTTTTAAAGTATGAATGCGCCTGAAATATAACGAGTAAGTGCAATAATTGAAACTATTACTTTTTCATACATCTCCATATAGTTAAATGTTTTCATCTTAGCGACAGTTAGTTTAAGTTCTAGGATTTTTTGGGTATATTAAAAACAATAAAATACATCTGAATGTATTTTAATATTCGTTTATCTAAATATATATTTGAGAATATGTATAAGTTTAAAAGTGAATATAATTGATTCAAATAGGTTTCGTGATTATATTTCAAGAGATCATGATATCACTATGTGAAAGATGAGAGTGTATGTTATATGTTATTTCTCGAGTTCTCTTGTTTAAATGTCTGTATATTTGTTCTCTTGTATATATTGCTATCAAAGTTCCATATAATGATCTCAATAAATTAAATAAACCAGAAAAAAATTTCACTCAAATATCTATTCATACTTTTGTGTTTTGGAATATTTTAATAGTCGATTATTTGTATATGAAGAGTATGTTGTAGCAATCGATTCTAGATTTCGTAGAATTAATGACTCAAGAAAAAAACACCGTGAATAGTTCCTCAGAAATTCATTAAAGCTTTTAGATAAAGGGTTTGTGTTTACAGAGGTCAGGATTAAACTTTAATGAATATTTAAATCCGTTTTTTTATTCGAACTTTTCGAAAATTATGTATATTGAAAATTTTGCACAACAATAATTAATTATTTGACATTTTCGAGTGACTTAATTAGAAATTTATTGTCTCTTTAAGAAATTTTCTCCCATGTCTCTTCTTTTGTTTTATAATATAATAGATTATGTTATATAGTTTGATAATAAAAATTTTCAAATCTTTTATATTTATTCCAGAAATTTTGATTGAATAATTTTTTGAAAATGAAAGAAAGAGAACAATCAAGAGAATTCAATTTATATGGTTCAAGTGCCGATAGATTCGATAGAAACATGGTCGATGAATATGATGAATCGTTTGAACTAGATCGTACTCAGAGTCAAATGAGGTAAATTTTATTTTTACAAATAATTCTATGTAATATTCATTCTTTTATTTATTTCAAAGGTATCCTGGTTTATGATTAGATTGCCAACAGCTATTATCAAATATGCTAGTAAAAACCTATCAATTGTTTCTTACACGATATATAGTTTTTATTTTAGAAGGCTCAAGAATTGCTTATATTGTGTGCATTATATAGTTGGAATAGTCATTGTGGAAATTATGAGGTAACCATCAGAAGAAGTCCCACTATCGAGTAAAAAGTGTACAAACTTCAAAACTTTTGCCTGATATTTTGACTACAAATAGAGCTCGATAGTGTATATTGGGTACTTCAATTCGCTGTAATCTTTAGGTGTCAGGAAAGTCATCATTGTAAATGCAGACTCTAACATCATGAGATTTATTTTCTATGTTGAGATTAGTCTTTGCGATTTGTAGTCAAATTATGAAACTAAAGAATTAAATTTCAGGTACTTTTTACGACTATTGTATATGGTTTTGAAAAAATAGAATTGAATATTGATAATAGACTAAATTAGAAAAATGATTTTAAGTTAAATTATTATTTTCTTTAATTCTGATTGATTATTCTTTCTGTTTCTTTTGAAGAATCATCTGAATCGTTATCATCAAAGATGGATATGTAATTGTTGTAATAAACCCTCGACAAATTTAAATAGAATGAGACTTTCACTACAGTTGTCAGTACGTCGTTACCCTTATGTATCTACGAATACCAATGCTTTTTGTCAGACAATAAATCAAAACTATATATTGCAATGTCTAATTCAAGAATATTCATTATTAAAAATTAGTTGTAAACAAACAAATGTTTGTATTAAAAAAATAAAATCTGATCAAGATGAATTTGAAAAATTGCTTCAAGAAACCAAACAATTACTTGAAGATATACATTATATAAGTTATAATGGAGAACTTCTATGGAGAATTGAAGGTTTTACTCAGAAATTTGGTGAGTAATGATCTTCATATAGAAATTATTACTTGAGAATTTTTCAATTTTAGCTGAAGCTCAATCTGGAAAACAAACATCAATTGTATCACCATTATTATATTCATCACAAAGCGGTTATAAAATGCGTGCTTCTTTATTTTTAAATAGAAATGGTGATGCACAAGGTACACATATGTCTATGTATATCATTCTTTTCAAAGGAGAATATGATGCTATTCTTTCATGGCCATTTAATATTCCAATAATATTTTGTTTGTTTGATCAAACTGATCATATAATCACATTATCATTGATAAATTTTATCCTGATATAACATCAAGTAGTTTTCAAAGACCAATTTCCGAAAAGAATATTGCTAGTGGTATATCAAAATTTTGTCCATTGACAATTATTAATAAACAAATGAATAATTATGTTCAAAATGATGAAATATTTATTAAAATTACAGTCGATTCTCATGATACACCTAGACAACTTTTACCAGAGATATTAAAACTTAATCCTGGATTTTCGGAACACATGCAAGAAGATAAAAAACGCGCAAAATATGATCTATATAAACAAGTTCGAAAAGCACTTGATGCAGTAAAGAAACAAAGTGATCAAGAAGTATTACAATGTGGTTTAGTTCCTATGTATTCACCAATGTTGTCAAGTACTAGACATCAACAACTAACTTCTATGCTACACCATGTGAAGATATATCAGATGAATGAATACAATAGTAAAAAAATAAAGTGAAATAGACTTTCATTCCATCAATTGTTTTCGTATCGATTGCATGTTTTTTTTTGTCTTAAACTTTTTCTTTCACTTTCTTTCCGCATGTGTTTTATGGGATGAAAATAAAAAAAAAGAAATGCGCTGATGTCTTTTTTTTCCTTCAGTAAGTAAGAGAAGAATAGTAGCTAATAAAAAGAAAAACTTAAAGAATCAATATTAATAATTTTTAATCATCTGTTGAAACATAGAAAGGAAAAAATGGTCTTTCATAAACAAGTGCTTTTATGATAGATTAGATATGTATCAATCATTGATTTGATAGCAAAGATGGTTTTGAAAAATATTTGTTTTAATAATGGATAAAGTCACTACACGCATTTCAATTTATGATGATCGATTAGAAATAGGAACTATGGACTTTTTCGAGTATGAGAAAAATACGAATATCTCATATTCGAATACGGATTGAAGTAAGAATAATGAAGATTTGTGTGCGAATATGAATATCGATTGTTTAACAACGATGTACGATTATTAATATCTTGGTTATTATCTCGAGTTCTGGAGTTTTGTTCTAAAAATGCAAGTATTTTATTGATTTTCTGATCTCGTTGTACTTCATTTGCTTGTATCTCCTTAATTTAGCATTTTCATATAAATAATTGGGTGATGCTTCTTGACGACCTTTAAGCGAACGAAAGAAATTGTCATCACATTCATCGATGAAATCGAGCGTAAGCAAAAAGTGAGCATGAGCATGACAATTAATTGCGTATTTTTCTTTTGAAGAAGCCGATTCCCATTGACCAAAATTGATTGCAATAGCATCGACTGGCCATTTCACATCGTCTGAACTTTTCTTGTCACAGAGTTCTTTATGAAGAAGTCGACATGTATAGGAGGCATTGCACGTAAGCCACGACCAACGTTGCTCAATCGATGTCACCGATTTGGTTGATATTTTTACAGTAGGTAGGCCTAAGAGTCTTAGAAAGAAACTGAAAATTTCAGCTCAAACGGATCAGCCATTTTGGAGATATAGACAATGCAAGCATGAGGGGATAGGTCTCATTTGGAATACTGTATAGTGAAATATTTTTCAGTAAATCTCCATTTTCTCGAGAACAACAAGAGATATAACTGAGATTTTTTTACCATAAATACTATCAACGATGGGCTATATTTTTATGGTAATAAAAGTATCTCATCACTGTATGATTTTTGCTTGACATTATATACCATTTTCAGAAGCCATTCTCACGTAGATACGGCAAGTTGGTCGAATCAGTGCCCTAGAATAAATCGAGAGTAGTCTCATTTGAAAGAGTACATCAAAATGCATCGACTGACGTTTTCAAAAGTTTGTAGGATTGAACTTTGGTAGCAAAAATTTTTTGAACAAGACTGGAAAGGCCAAATTTGGGGTCCGACTCCCCCTATGAAGATTGACGATTTATTTTCAAATATTCGATTTAAGTGTTTCAAATGAAAGCGCATGTCGAGAAACCTCTAAATCCAAAATTTCAGTTCATTTGAACATGTCTGTGAAAAATGGTGAAAGAGTTACTTTTTAAAATTTTATAGGGTAATATATATAGTCCATCTAATTTTTCTAATAGTCGTATTTCAGTTAAAGTGCAACCAAAAGGTCTGAAATTTTCACCATAAACTATTCTTATCGAGTCCTTAATATACACAAAGTTTCAGGTCAAAATTCGAATTTTCATTTTTTTCGAATTATCCATAGGAAATTGCTGTGGTCCCCCTCAGGATCATGAAAAAAAAATGACAATTCAAATTTTTTACCTGAAACTTTGCATATATTAAGGACTCGATAAGAATAGTTTATAATGAAAATTTCAGATCTTTCGGTTGCACTTTAACTGGAATATGAATAGGAGAAAAATTAGACGGGCTACATATATTACCCTATAAAATTTTAAAAAGTAACTCTTTCACCATTTTTCACAGACATGTTCAAATGAACTGAAATTTTGGATTTAGAGGTTTCTCGGCATGGGCTTTCATTTGAAACACTTAAATCGAATATTTGAAAATAAACCGTCAATCTTGATAGGAAGGATCGGGGCCCAAATTCGGCCTTTTCAGTCTTGTTCAAAAAATTTTTGCTACCAAAGTTCAATCCCACAAACTTTTGAAAATGTCAGTCGATGCATTTTGATGTGCTCTTTCAAATGAGACTACTCTCGATTTATTCTAGGGCGCTGATTCGACTAACTTGCCGTATCTATGTGAGGATGTTTTCTGAAAATGGTATATAATGCCAGGCAAAAATCATCCAGCGATGAGATACTTTTATTATCATAAAAATATAGCCCATTGTCGATAGTATTAAATGCAGAATACCTGAAAAAGATATCAAAACCTGAGATAGTTTCATAATATAAAGCACAACTAAAGTCAATTTATGACAATTTGAAGATTGTCAAACAAAAATAATCTTATTCGATCTAAAGAGTTATCTTTATGAAATCGTTATAGAATAATCAAATTTGAAATATAGTTATTTGTCATTCAATGTTAATTTGTATAAAATGAATTATTATAGTTTAATTATAAGAAAATTAATTCAATTTTTTAGCTCACTAGTTGTTGAAATCACGTCATTAACCCTTTGAGGCTGGGATTATTTTTATACAGCAAAAGTTTGTGTAATTAGAAATTAACATTTATGTCATAAAATAATCAATAGATCGTATTTTTTAAAGTTATTCAGATCTCAAAATACGAGGACGTGAATTCGCGTCGCCCGGCCTCAAACGGTTAATCAATAACTATTGATAGAAAATGTTATTATTTGATTTAGATATTAGTCAAATAAATGTTGTTGATGTTCAATTATTTTTTCTTAATACGAAAGTACAGATCAACAAATCGAAAAATATTCCAGAGATTACATTCAACCATGATTTATTTTATCAGTTATCTTTTTTGTTAATTGTCTTATTCATTGTCACTGATGCGTAGTTGATCAAAAATAATCTTTGATTACATCATTTTTTGTTTCAAATCAAAAAAAAAACAAAAGAATTCGCATATTTATTCTTGTATCTGACATGTCAATTTAATATACATTATCATCTTATTCATGTAATATTATATCAACTGAAATAGATTTGTACTATTATTTTTTAGAGACTACCAAGCATATATTATTAACATATCAAATATAGTTAGACTGAGTAATTCAGTAACATTACATCAGGAAAAAAAACAAAGAAAAGAATTTTTTTTCACAGAGATAGCATTAAGTATTCTCTATTGAGTATGTAAATATCTTCGAACCCATTTAACATAATTTGGATCAATGAAATCAATTTTGTTGAAGATAATATTTAAAAAATTACTGTGACTTCTTTAGTACATTTTCAAGTACTGATGTTGAAAGAAATGTTGTGCGTATTATTTTATTCTATCTTTCTATATAAGATGAGAAAAATAAAGAATAAGTGAGTTTTACTAAGAATTATGTCATTTTAGTTAACAATTACGATAAGAATACTTTTTCGATTCAATTAATCGATTTTCAATTAAAAATTTTATTTTTATATAAACATCTTAGAAAAATCAAGTCTCACATGTTAGATTTAACAACATCTCAGCTAAATAGCATGACAAAAATTAAGTTAATAGCATTTGATTTTATTGAATTATGAGACTAATATTACAATAACATGATATTTCAGACATCGTCATAAATTGTTTTATTTTCATCTATTCTTTATATAAGGACTGTAACAAAAAAAAACATGTCAGGCGTCTTACAAGACGGTGCATTTATCTATTGTGTGATTTACACATGAGATATATCTTAGTTGTAAGTACTTGAATTTCACGTAGACATTAACATAACTTATAGTTCTATTGCAAGTTCATAAATGACAAGTCACAACAAGAAAGATGAGTATCCTTAAAATCAATGTGTGTACTTTTCATATAATATAGAATAATAATAAAAAATATCAACTCCTATATTTCTTTAGTAAACACTTACTGGAACATTTTTTTTTTTAATCAACTGATAGCAAATCTACTTTTCATTCGAATTGTGTATAACTTAATCATTTCATACTTTCATAAACAAATTGACAGGAAAAGAAAGAGAAAAATATACTCACAGAACAAATAGGTAACAGTTGTTTTATTGAGTCATCAGAGTGTAAGTATTAGTCTTCTTTTTGCATAATCACACGCTCAAGTAAAAACAAAAAAAAATCAATATTTTATTTTTTATCTTATTATTTTCATTTTGTATAATTTCTTATTATTCAATAAAACTATATGTATATGAACAGATCTATGTATTAATCATCATAATGAATTACAAATCGATTGTTTTTCGTGAATTTACACAAGAATCACTTCAACGTATTAAACACTATCGACAAGAAGAAGCTGAACAGATTGTTTCTAAACAATTACAACAACAAACAATATATGAAGATGATACTAATAAGAAGCTTCATTTAAATAAATTATCAAAAGATAAATCAATCGAATCTAATCGAACGCCTAATAAAGAATTGGCCGTTGGACAAACATTACCACGTGTTTTACAACATAGATTTCCATCTGAACTTATTGGAAAACCAATTGAAGAAATCGATTCATATTATCGTACTCAATATGTAATGTAGATTTTTTTTTTTGAAAAAAAAAACATATTTTAGTTTTTATTGTTGCTTTTTTTTTCTTGTTTTTACAATCATAGGTATTTGTAGTTGTTGATCGGAGTCATACAATATTTCGATTTAGTGCAACACGAGCTTGTTTTATATTTTCTCCATTTAATTGTTTTCGACGTTTAGCTATACGTATATTAACACATTCATTTTTTAATACAATCGTTATGCTTACAATTTTATCAAATTGTATATTTATGACATTGAGAAATGCACCAGAAGTGACTGAGTGAGTAGATAATAATTGTTTATTTTTCTTCTTATTAATATAATATTTATTTTTTTTTCTTTTTTGTCTATTTGAAATAAATAGATATATTTTTACAATAATTTATACATTTGAAGCATTAATAAAATTCATTGCAAGAGGATTTATTCTACAAAAATATACATTTTTACGTGATCCATGGAATTGGTTAGATTTTATTGTAATTACATTTGCGTATGTATATTCAAAAAAAAAACAAAATGAGAAATATATTTTATTTTAATTATTCCTTTTTTTTTTTTAGATATATAACATTTTTTATCAATTTGGGAAAAGTTGCAGTATTACGAACATTTCGTGTATTACGAGCATTAAAAACTGTTGCAGTTATACCTGGTAATATTTTATCTTTGCTTTTTTTTCTGTATTTGTAGATAATTAATTATTTTAGGTTTAAAAATAATTGTTAATGCTTTAATACAATCTTTTATTGCTCTACGAGATGTGGCTATTTTATCAAGTTTTATTCTTTCTATATTTGCTTTGGTTTGATATTTATCAAGCAAAAAAAAAAAAACATATTATTCTTTTAATTATAGATTGGATTACAACTTTACATGGGAGTTCTTCGACAAAAATGTGTACTAACATATGAATCATTTCTCAATAATTCCAAATTTTTCAGTATTAGATTTAATATGTCATATGAATCCTATTTAAAAGCATTGAATAATGAATGTATGTCAAGAAAAGATTTTCTATAAATTCAATAGTAGAAAGAAAAAAAAGAATTCCGAGATTATATGTAGTCAATAGTTGATAATTATTGATTACTTCAAGATATAAACATTGATTCAATAAGAATACATCATAAATGAAATAGATATTCACAAGCACAGTTGCCATTATTTTCATTCATGAGTAAATCTTTATCATCAATTATTTAAAACAAATTCGAATATAAATCATAAAAAGAGAAAGAAAATTTTCAGATAAGCATTATTTTGAATGTTCATTTTATAGTAATTGATTTTTTTTATATCACCATCGCATTGTGGAGATACTTTATATGTTTGTACACATAGTAATCGGAATATTTATAGAAGATTTTTTTCATACCTTACCTAGAATAACCGTTTAATCGAATGAGTAATCTGTTATCCATGATGTTCATCGAATGTCTGCAAAATAATAGAATGATTATTACTTAGATTTCAACTTTATAATATGGGCACTTTCTGCAGTCTAAAAATTGGAATATACGCCCCTGAAAATAGCTAAGAATAAGAAACTTGATTTTTTCAGAAGTGAATGACCGTCTTTAGGCCAACAAATCAAAACAAAAAATTCCAAAATTGTTTGAGTAGAACTCGACTTATGAGCATTTTTCTCTTCCAGATCACACGGTACAATGGTTGTACTCTTCATTCACATACATACACATTGAACATTATATATATATAGATTACGAATTCGAAATGAGTTCTAATCAAGTCTTCAGAAGTATTGTAGACTTAAATATTTAAGCAAAAGATCATTATTGTTAATCAGTAACATAGTAATTCGCATAATTCATTTGAAACTTTGAACATATTTTTACTATTTACAAACGAATATTGATTATCTTTCGTATTTTGAAGAAGTACTTCTGTAGTTTATTTTTCTAAAAACAAAAAGTAACAGTTTCTTCTACCATTAACCAAACTATATGAGTGGTTGAGCATGGTATTTACGGAACCGAGAATAACCGTAACTGAAAAGTTCGAACTCGACTCGGTGCATTCTTAGAGTAGGAACATACAATATGATTCTATATATATATACAAGAATTTCAAAGGAGTTGTGTCAAATTTCATTTTATTGATTAATAAATAATGGTCATTTGCTTAAATATTTACAGCTGTAATTCTTTTGAAATCTTTCATGATTAAGACAGAGGCTAGTAAAATTACTTACAAAATTCAATACCAAAGCTTGATAAAAAAAAAAAAGAAAAGAGAATTATGAAAGTAATATCTTCTAAATCTATTTATTTAATTGAGTTTAAACAAATAAGGTCAATGCTGTTCTACCTAAAACGAAAAATCTATCGAAAAAACCTTTCTCTTTATTATATTGAAAGATTATAGAGTAAGCGAATATATAAATATCTTTCATGGAGTTTCAACAATACAATTTTTCTATAATTCGGACAGATATATTACAACAATTAGATTAGAAGAAATATTTGAAATCTTTTATTTATCATCATTATCAATATTTGAAATCATCTTTATAATTTCTTTTTCAATTTTTATTTTTACAGCTACTTGGTATCAACAAGATGATCTTTATGTGCTTTGTGGTAATTCAAGTGGAAGTACAAAATGTCCTGAGAATTATATTTGTTGGAAAGATCGAGGCATAAGGTAAAGTTTGTTTTCATCATTTAACCAAATTTTATTGTTGTTCTTTTGTAGTCCTGATTTTGGATATACAAGGTAGGAATTTGATTTATTTTTGTTTTCATAATTTCAATTTTTCTTAATACAGTTTTGACAATTATGGTTGGGCTATGCTTGCATGTTTTCGTTTGATGACACAAGATTATTGGGAAAATCTTTATCAATTAGTAAAAAAAAAACAAATGACGATAAATTTTATAAATTATAATTATCGTTTGTTGTTGTTTTTTTTATAAATCTAGGTATTATCAGCAGCTGGTCGTTATCATTTTTTTTATTTTGTTGCTGTCATATTTTTTGGTTCATTTTATTTGATTAATTTAATCTTAGCTATTGTTTCAATGTCTTATTTGGAACAACAAAAACAAATTGAAGATGAAAATAAAGAATTTGAAAGACGTAAAATTGAAGATGAACTTGAAATACAAAATGAAAAAGAACAAAAAGCATTAAAAGTTCAATCACATTTACATATTGAAAATATTTCATATGATGACAATTTAGATCGTCAAATCTCCTATGATACTATTTTGATTGAATATATACAAAATGAAAACGTAAATAATTTAAAATAAAAGAGAAAATTTTTATTTGTTTTTCCAAAATTAACAAAAATATTTTCTTTTTTTTTAGACAAATAATTCAAAAAAAAATATGCAATCATCTCAAACAACATCATCAATTCATCAATTTAATAAGTCACATTTCAATTTATCGAATATATTAATAAATGATGATGCAGAAATAATGTTTATTGATGATACAAGACCAAATTCACCAAATGAAAGTCAAAATAATAAAAAAACAAGAAGTTATTCTCATATATTCGAACAAAATCAAAATTATCATGATTCAATTGTTACAGTAACAATAGAAATATATAGGATGACACCAACAGTAACACAACACAGACTTTTTTTCGATTTTTTTTCTTTGTACATAGTCAATTTGATCTCATATTTATACCATATAAAATAGGTGATACAAATTAAAGATATAGCATCCTAGATTAAACAAGCACGATCTTAAACAACTGTAAATCTTCATGCCGTATACGAAGGAAAAGTGGTTGTTTACGATCATTGTATATGGTCTCCATATTTCTCCTGACGCGGTCATGGCACATATAAGATCGTAATGTTGAATCGTGTAAATCATTAAAATACGATTCCTTATAATTGTATACGAGCTTCGTAATCGTCGTCCTGTATTATGGTCGAGTAATTTATTTAAAAGCGTACAAATATATCATAAATACTCTTATATCATTATGAGAGAAATTTCGTGTTTTTCAAGCTCTATTCGATCTTCATAATTATTTTTGTCTGCTAATTCTGATATGTGGAATGAATTCAATTTAATTAATTTTCACCTCTTTTTGAGATTAAATCAATACAAAATCTGGTTACATTAGATTCATTTTACAGGTCGGAATAAGCAAAGAAAAATATGAAAATCAAATAGAACTCGAAAAATATAAAATTTCTCTTATAGCCACATAACAGTAGTTTGAAGAAATTTCTCTAGAAAAACACTGATCAATCTGTTCCAGAAGTCAAGGCACTCGGATGTTTTTTGAATAACTTTTGATAGGAACAAGGTAGAGACCTGCGGTTTTCAGCATTTGATAGCCAAGACCCAAGAGCATATTTTCATAAGCAAAATCTTTTCTGAGAAAAAAATCCGAAGACCGATTTTTCAGAGGATCTTTGGAAAATCACACTAGGTTTCTGGAAACTACCATAGAAGTCTATTGATTTTTTTTACATATTCGGAATCAACATCGAAAACTGAATCGACTCATGTATGTATCGAATCTTTTCACGCACTTTTTTTACCCGAAAAATTCACCTCTAATCCTCAGAGATAGCTCAAAAAATGAAGTCAGCAAAAAAGTCAGTTGGACAGTGGAAAGCAAGTTCGGAGCTTGTAAAATGCTAGTAGAATACAACATGGCAAATGACTAAACAATAAAAACGGCGTTTTGACTTACTTCAATTTGTGACCTACTTCTGAGGGGCCTAGGAGTGAATTTTTTCCGAATATGTAAAAAAATCAATAGACTCCTATGGCAGATTTCAGAAAGCCAGCGTGGTTTTCCAGAGATCCTCCAAAAATCCGGTTTTCGGCTTATGAAAATATGCTCATGGGTCTTGGCTATCAAACGCTGAAAACCGCAGGTGTCTAACTCGTTCCTATCGAAAGTTATTCAAAAAAAAAAAACATCCGAGTGCCTTCACTTCTGGAACAGATAGTAGTATTACCTATGTATATGATATAAATAAGAGATCAAATTGACTATGTATGAAGAAAAAAGTCAAAAGAATTCTGTGTTGTGTTACTTTTGGACCATCCTGTACTTTTATCTTTTCTTTCATTTTTTTTTTGTTTCTAAAATTTATCTTAAAGCTTCATCAATCTAAATCTTCTCCAAGATGTTCTACAATTACTGAAGTATTACCTGCTCTTGAAATGGATAAAATGAATGTTCGAACAGAAAGTAAGTTCTATTGTAATTATCCCATGAAAACTTACATTTAATTAATTAAATCAATATGAAAGTTATACACATATGATTTCAATTGTTTATTATTTATGCATGTTTTTTTTATTGATCATCTAGAGCAGTGTACTGTATTAGTGCAAAATTAATTGTTAGAACGATGACGATTATAATAATACATTTCCTTTATATAATCCTTCAACTAAAAATGAATGAACTTGAATATGAATTAAAGTATTATTATAAAAGATATATATAAATATCATTATTTTAGATATAGATTCAACAAATACATGTAAACAAACAGTTATCAAAATTCTACAAATTTGTTGTTGCAAATGGATTTGTAACTTGTGGATATTTCAAAAATTTCGAGTACGTTTTCATTAAATTATATAAGATTTCAACTTAAAAAAAAACATTAAAAAATAACTATGAGATGTTTCATCAGTAGTATAGGATAAATATGTAAATAATGAATTTCACAACTTGAATATTGCTACTATAATAGAATAGTTTTTAAAATATTATAAAACATTAAATAATTGATTTGAATTTAGCATCATAAGAAGCTTGTTAATATGAGACATTTACGAGCGAAGTTCTTCAATGACACTGTGTGAAAAGTCCGATAATTTTTTCTACAACAATTATGAGTTGCAGTTCTGGATAGAAGATTGACTTGACTCAGAGTTTTTCAGCTCAGTTGTTTGAGCTTCCCATGCACATGAATTAATCACATATTAATCATAACAGTCGATGTGCGCCACAGCGTAGACAGTATACTGTCGTACGGGTAATCCAAGACAAACAGTTGTTAGTAACTTGGTCAAAGTCATTCTATGTCTGTTGGTGCGTAAGTTCGAAAACAGTACTTTAATAGTACGTGCCAAAGAATTTAACCACTCAGCCATACTGACTCAGATTAATGATAGTAGTTTATTGTGAGAGTTTCAGATCTTTTGGTAGTTCGTAGTTATAGGCGACGAAACGAGGTTTTTTTTTGTATTTTTTATTGTACAAAAAGGTACGATTTAATACCTTTTAGTAGACGTTTTGTCTTTCAAAATATTATAATTCATTTATTATTTCAAGATTCTGTACAAATGTGAACTGAAGAAAGAGAGAAAAATCTTCATGATGGAAAACGAAAGTCCGATGCTATCAATATGTTGAATTTGCTGACTATTCTTCTCTGCTCAATAATTCACATATAGCAATTAATCTAGATGTTTAAAAAAAAATATAGGCATACGGATGGATCATGTAACATCTAATTAAATGTATGCTTCAGAAAAACAAACAGAGATGACTATTACTCAAACAATTCTCGTCAACTAAATAGCTCCGTCGCTTATGTTCGTAGCTTAAGATATGGCAATGATAAAAATGTATCTATAACATTATTCATAGATACATCGATTAATTCAATATGCTTATCCTACATACTATCACACGTTCTAAAACTTTCAGAATAATGAGAACATAAAATTTCGGTAAAGAACAAATAATGTAAAAAATGCAATATTTCCATTTTAATAAGTTGTCTAGAATTTGAATTCTTTTAAGGATATTTATTACATATTTAAGAGGCATTGCACGTAAGCCACGACCAACGTTGCGCAATCGATGTCACCGATTTGGCTCATATTTTCACATTAGGTAGACCTAACATATTTAGGAAGAAACACAAAATTTCAGCTCAAATGGATAAGCCAGTCTGAAGATATAGGCAATACAAGTATGAGAGGGGGTAAGTCCCATTTGGAGTACCTTATAGTGCAATACTTTTCAGCAAAGTTTCATTTTCTAAACAACGACTAGAGTTAGAACAGAGATTTTTTTTTATCATAGATACTCTCGACTGTGGACTATCTTTTCATGATATTAAAAGTATCTTATCATTGGATAATATTTGCTGGATACTATATACCATTTTTGGAAAGGGTGAGTATCTTCAGAGATAATGCAAGTTGTTGAAATCAGCGTCCTAGAATA